>NW_026471013.1:0-11151 GCF_026875155.1 Cherax quadricarinatus | reverse complement strand
TACCCACAGCAGTTACTGGACCCCAAAACCAGCTAGGGAAACCCCACAAAGTATACGGGAAACCCCCACAAACCAGTACTACGGGAAACCCCCAAAACCCTATACGGGAACCCACAAACAGTACTACTGGAAACCCAAAACCCAGTACTACTGGAACCCACAAACAGTACTACGGGAAACCCCACAACCAGTACTACTGGAACCCACAAACAGTACTACTGGAACCCACAACCAGTACTACTGGAACCCACAAACAGTACTACTGGATCCCACAACCAGTACTACTGGAACCCGCAAACAGTACTACTGGAACCCACAACCAGTACTACTGGAACCCACAACCAGTACTACTGGAACCCACAAACAGTACTACTGGAACCCACAGCCAGTACTACTGGAACCCACAAACAGTACTACTGGAACCCACAACCAGTACTACTGGAACCCACAAACAGTACTACTGGATCCCACAACCAGTACTACTGGAACCCGCAAACAGTACTACTGGATCCCACAACCAGTACTACTGGAACCCGCAAACAGTACTACTGGATCCCACAACCAGTACTACTGGAACCCACAAACAGTACTACTGGATCCCACAACCAGTACTACTGGAACCCACAAACAGTACTACTGGATCCCACAACCAGTATTACTGGATGCCACAAACAGCACTAACTTTATATATTATTTTTTAAGATTACTTTAGATTAATTACCTTAGGTTAAGTTATGTTAGGTCAGGCCATGTTGCGCTCCCTTGGGTAAAATTGCGTTTGGTTAAATTAGGTTTAGATTACGCTAGGTTGGGTTAGGTTAGGTTAGGTTAGGTTAGGTTAGGTTAGGTTAGGTTAGGTTAGTTTAAATTAAGACAGATAAGGGAAAAGTTTCATTTACCTTCTGACAATTATTCTTAATATAAATTACGTTAAGTGTTACTAAATAAATTCCTACTAGCTAGTATGCTAGTAGAATGAGCCTGGATGATAAGATAGAGTAAGGATAGGTTTTGTGAGAGGAGTGTTGCTAGGATCACTATGACATGGCCTTGGATGCACTGGAAGAAAATCAGAATGCAGATGTAATATACACAGACTTTGCAAAAGCATTTGACAAATGCGATCATGGCGTAATAGCCCATAAAACACGTGCTAAAGGAATAACTGGGAAAGTGGGGAGATGGATCTTCAACTTCCTAACAAATCGAACACAAAGAGAAGTGGTCAACAGAGTTAAATCGGAGGCTGCCATAGTGAAGAGCTCTGTTCCACAAGGCACAGTACTCGCCCCCATCTTATTCCTTATCCTCATATCAGACAAACAGAGATATACGCCACAGCACCGTATCATCCTTTGCTGATGATACTAGGATCTGCATGAGGCTGTCATCTGCTGAGGACGCGGTTAATCTCCAAGAAGATATAAACAAAGTTTTCCAGTGGGCAACGGTAAACAATATGATGTTTAATGAGGACAAATTCCAACTACTCCGTTATGGAAAACTGGAGGAGATAATAACTAGAACAGAGTATACTACTGACTCCGGCCATACAATAGAGCGGAAAACTAATGTAAGGGACCTGGGAGTAGTAATGTCTGAGGATCTCACTTTCAAGGATCACAACAGTGCCACGATCGCACGTGCAAGAAAATGATAGATGGATAATGAGAACTTTCAAAACGAGAGATGCCAAGCCCATGATGATCCTTTTCAAATCACTTGTTCTCTCTAGGCTGGAATACTGCTGTACATTAACATCCCCATTCAAAGCGGTGAAATCGCAGATCTAGAGTGTTTACAGAGTCCTTTACTGCACGTTATACGTTCTGTCAAGCACCTTAACTACTGGGAATGCTTGGAAGCATTGACTTGTACTCATTGGAACGCAATAGAGAGAGTATTCATAATCTACACTTGGAAAATCTTGGAAGGAATGGTCCCAAATCTGCAACACAAATCACTCCCTACGAAAGTAAAAGACTGGCAGGCGATGCAAAATGCCCCAATAACAAGTAGGGGCGCCATTGGTCACTAAGGGAAAACACCATAAATGTCCGGGGCCCAAACTGTTTAACAGACTCCCATCAAGCATTAGGGGAATTGTCAATAAACCCCTGGCTGCCTTCAAGAGAGAGCTGGACAGATACCTAAAGTCAGTGCCGGATCAGCCGGGCTGTGGCTCGTACGTTGTACTGCGTGCGGCCAGCAGTAACAGCCTAGTTGATCAGGCCCTGATCCATCGGGAGGCCTGGTCATGGACCGGGCTGCGGGGGCGTTGATCCCCGGAATAACCTCCAGGTAACCTCCAGGAATGGGGATGAGGAGAGAAAGAGCCAGGGGAAGAGAAAGATCCAGGGGGAGAGAAAGAGCCAGTGGAAGAGAGAGCAGGGGGAAAGAAAGATCCAGGGGGAGAGAAAGAGCCAGTGGGAGAGAGAGCAGAGGGAAAGAAAGATCCCGGGGGAGAGAAAGGGGTCGGGGGGGGAGGAAGAGCAGGAAGAAAGAGCCAGGGGGAGAGAAATAGAATCAGGGGAGAGAAAAAACGAGCCAGGGAAAAGAGAGAAAGAGCCAGGGGGGGAGAGAAAGAGCCAGGGGAGAGAAAAAAAGCCAAGAGGGAAAAAAAGCCAGGGGGAGAAAGAGCCAGGGGAGAGAGAAAGAACCAGGGGAGAGAGAAAAAAAGAGCCAGGGGGAGAGAAAGAGCCAGGGGCAAGAAAGAGCCAAGGGGAGAGAAAGAGCCAGGGGGGGGAGAAAGAGAGACAGGGGGAGAGAAAGAAAGAGCCAGAGGGAGAGGGAAAAAGCCAGGGGGAGAGGAAGACCCAGGGGGAGAGAAAAAGGGGCAGGGAGAGAGAAAGACCCGGGGGGGAGAGAAAGAGCCAGGGGGGGAAAAAGAGAGAGGAGGGGAAAAGAAAGAGCCAGGGGGGAGAGAGAGCCGGGGGGAGGGAAAAAGAAAAAGCCAGGGAGGAGAGAGAGAGAGAGTAGGGGGGGGAAAAAAGAAAAAGCCGGGGGGGTGCCCCAAAAAAATTTTTACAGTTAAAGAAATCTACTGAGGGTAAAAAAGCGAAGTTCACTTTTTCAAAGCAGGTTTACAGAACAAAACCCCAAACACCCAGATCAACCAAACTTTCCAGCTACAAAACCCCAAACACCCAGTTAAACAACCAAAAGCCCAGTACAAAACCCAAACATGCTATAAAAACCAAAACATCGTATCAACAAACACCCAGCTATAAACAAACATCCGCATAAAACCCAAACACCCAGTACAAACCAAACTCCGCTACACAACCAAACACCCGCTACACAACCAAACATCCAGCTATAAAAACCAAACCCCCAGCTACAAACCAAACACCCAACCCAAAAAAAAACCCCGTACACCCCAAAACACCCAGCTACACAACCAAACTCAGCACACAACCAAAATCCGTACAAAACCCAAACATCCAGTACACAACCAAACACCCAGCACACAAAAAACACCCAGTACAAAACCCAAAATCCGTACACCCCAAACACCCAGTACAAACCAAACATCCAGTTATAAACCAAACATCAGCTCCCAAAACAAAAAAAAATCCAGCTATACAACAAACACCCAGCTACACAACCAAACATCCACTAAAAAACCAAACCCCCAGCTATACAAACCAAAATCCAGCTATAAACCAAAACCCAGCTAAAAAACCAAAACACCACTATAAAACCCAACACCCATAACAACCAAACACCCGTCCCAAAACCCAAACACCAGTACACAACCAAACATCCAGCTATAAAACCCAAACATAGTTTACACCAAAACCCACCCATAAAACCCAAAATTCCAGTCACAACCAAACATCGTCAAACCAAACATCCGCTACAAAACCAAACATCCGCTTTCAACCAAAATCCGCTACAAACCCAAAACATCCCCACACAACCAAACATCAGCTCCCCAAACCCAAAAATCAGCTCAAACCCAAACCCCAGCTACACAACCAACATCCAGCTACAAACCCAAAAACATCCAGTACAAAACCAAACACCCCAGTACACAAACCAAACACCCGCTACCAACCAACATCCAGTACACAACCAAAACCCATACACACCAAAACATCCGCTATAAACCCAAAATCCAGCTACAAAAAAAAAACATCCAGTATAAAAACCAAACACCCATAAAAAACCAAAAACATCCAGCTATACAACCAAACTCCAGCATAAAACCAAAAACTCCAGTATAAAAACCAAACCACCCAGCAAACCAACCAAACATCCAGTATAAAACCAAACATCACTACAAAACCCAAACACCAGCTACAAACCAAACCCCAGTACACAACCAAAATCCAGTATAAACCCAAAACCCAGTACAAACCAAACATCCAGTACACAACCAAAATCAGCTACAAAAAAAAACACCCAGCTATACAACCAAACTCCAATTACACAACAAAACACCCAGTTACAAACAAAAATCCAGCTTCAAAAACACCCAGCTATACAAAAAAACATCCAGTACACAACCAAAACATCCAGTTAAAAAAAACACCCATTACACAACCAAAAAACACCCAGTTAAAACCAAACCCCCCGCTAACAACCAAACATCAGCTACAAACCCCAAACATCCGCTATAAACCAAACATCCAGTTACCAACCAAACATCAGTTCCCAAAAACCAAACCCCAGTATCAACCAAAAATCCAGCATACAACCAAACATCAGCTCCCAAAAACCAAACATCCAGCTATACAACCAAAATCCAGCTAAAAAACAAACTCCAGCCACCAACCAAAAACCCATTTAAAAAACCAAACACCCATTTAAAAAACCAAACACCCGCTATACAACCAAACACCCGCACACAACAAAAAATCGTACAAAACCCAAACATAGTACACAAACCAAACATCCGTACACAACCAAACACCCAGCTATACACCAAGCATCCAGTCACAACCAAAATCAGCTCACAACCAAACATCCAGCTACAAAACCAAACCCCGTACAAAAACCAAAATCCACTACCGACCAAACATCCAGAAACACGCCAACTCCAGTTTACACACCAAAACATCCAGCTAACACCAACACCCAGTTCAAAACCCAAAATCGTACAAAACCCAAAACACCCAGTTACAAACCAAAAAACCCACTTACACAACCAAACACCCAGTTCACAACCAACATAGTTCAAACCCAAACACCCAGTTACAAAACCCAAAAACACCCAGTAAAAACCAAACCCCCAGTTACAAACCCAAACCCCCCGTTAAAAAACCAAAACCCAGTTAACATCCAAACTCCGTTAAAAACCCAAACACCCAGCTACAAAACCAAACCCAGTACACAACCAAAACATCCGCTACACAACCAAACTCCAGCTACAAAACCCCAAACATCGAGCTAACAACCAAAATCCGTATACAACCAAACATCCAGCTTACAACCAAACATCCAGCTACACAACCAAACATCGCTACACACCAAACTCCAGCTACACAACCAAAATCCATACACAAAAAAAAATCCAGTACAAACCAAAACCCGCACCAACCAAACATCCAGCTTAAAACCAAACATCCAAGCTACAAAACAAAATCCAGCTACACACCAAAATCCAGTACACAACAAACATCCAGTACACAACAAAATCAGCTAACAACCCAAACCCTCCAGTCAAAAAACACCCAGCTAAACCCAAAATCCAGCTATACAAAAAAAATCCAGCTCCCAAACCAACACCCAGCTACACAACCAAACACCAGTTACAAAAACCCAAACCCCCAGTACACAACCAAAACCCAGCTACACCCCCCCCCAAACATCGTCAAAACCCAAAACATCCAACAAAACCAAAACATCCAGCTATACAACCAAACACCAGCTCCAACCAAACATCCAGCTACACAACCAAAATCGAGCTACACAACCAAACCCCCAAGCTACAAAACCAAACATCCGGCTACACCAAAATCCAGCTACAAAACCAAACATCCACTATACAACCAAAAAATCCAGCTACAAAACCAAAAACACCCAGTCACCCCCAAAAAATCCAGTAACAACCAAACTTTCCGTAACAAAAAACATCCAGCTATACAACCAAACATCCGCTAACAACCAAAACATCCAGCTACAAAACCCAAAAACACCCAGCTTACAAAAAATCCAGTACACAACCAAACATAGTTAAAAAACCAAAAAATCCGCTCCCAAAACCCAAAACATCCAGCTAACAACCAAACATCAGCTATACAACCAAAACCCAGCTACACAACCAAACATCCAGTTAAAAACCCAAAAACCCAGCTACACAACCAAAAATCAGCTACAAAACCAAACATCCAGTATAAAACCAAACATCCGTAACAACCAACATCCAGTTACACAACCAAACACCCAGCTACAAACCCAAAAAACATCCAGTATAAAACCAAACATCCAGCTTACAACCAAATCCCGTACACAACCAAAACACCCGCTAAACCCCCCAAAACATCCAGCTATACAACCAAACATCCAGGTAAAAAACAAACACCCAGTTACAAACCAAACATCCAGTACAAACCAAACATCCACCTAAAAACCAAAAACATCCAGCTACAACCAAAATCCAGCTACAAAAACCAAAACCAGTTCACAACCAAAACTCAGCTCAAAACCAACATCAGCTTCAACCAAAAACCCAGTTTACAACCAAACATCAGTACAAAACCAAACACCAGCTCAAACCAAAAAATCAGCTATAAAACCAAACCCCCGCTAACAACCAAACATCAGCTATACAACCAAACATCCAGCTACAAAAACCAAACATCCAGTCACAACCAAACATCCAGCTAAAAAACCCAAAACACCCCAGCTACAAACCAAACACCCAGTACACAAAAACCCCCATTTACAAACCCAATCCATTACAAAACCCAAATACCCAGTTAACTTGAAAAAAAAACGTATCCTGCAAGAGGCTGTCTAAAAACATTTTTCTATTACAGCTTTAATTATTTGTGTAAAAAAAGAGGCCTTATATCTTCCCGTTTTACTCGAACCCACATGAAAAAAAACGAAAAAACGTATAAATCAGTATAATGTACGATAAATAAGTCCAGTATTAAGATAAGATAAGATTTTTAACCCCGGGAGGGTTGCCATTAGGATAACCCAAGAAAAGTCAGTACGTCATCAAGGACTGTCTAAAATTATTTCCTTGGGGTCCTAATCTTGTCCCCCAGGTGCGACCCCACCAGTCGACTAACACCCAGGTACTTTTGGCAGGTGAACAGGAAAAGGTGTAAGGAAAAAGCGTCGAAAATGTTTCCACCCGCGGGAACGAACCGGGGCCCCCCGTGTGTGAAAAAGGAGCTTTAGCTACCAGGCCACGGGCCTGGATTTCTGAAAACCAAACTTGGGGTTTGTTTGGTTTTTTTGGAAACCGAACTAAAAAATGACCAAATTGATATAGTATTATTGGGTTGTTATAATCCAAAAATGGCGAAATTCGCGTTGGTGAACCAACAGAGCACAAGTTTTCCTATTGGGTGGACGTGGATATGCGTGTAGAAAGTGGGGTTCAAAAGCTAAAAATACCGAGCCGTTGTTTTAAAAATGCAAGTGGTAACGGCGTAGTGTTTCCAGTGAGACCCGTCACAGCGCCCGTGTGGGGGTGTCCTTGTCTCCAAGCTGATATTGTGGCTGTTTTGGTTAAGCCTTGTTTCTGTTTTGTGCTATGATAGGCGTCACACACCCCAAAAACACAAAAACCCCCAAACACACCACCCCCCACACACAACACCAGGAAAAAAAAAAAAGTAACTCCTCCCGTTGATAAAAAAATCTTAATTACTGACAGCTTTTTTTTTCTTGTGCAAGAAACGCGAGCCGAAAGTGATTATTATTTTTTTATTATTATTTATTATTATTATTATGTGGATGATTTGTGAAGTGCCAAAAACCCCGTCGCAAAAACCCCAAGCACGTGGAGGCTTGATACTCGTCGAGAAAAAGTGACAGAAAAAGACAGCAACCCGCCTCTTTACCCTGAGTGAACAACAGGAAAAACCCTATCGTTACGACGTTTCGCTTTAAAGGGAGCGGTTGGCAAAGCTTTGAGCGAGTAGTTATAATAAATTTATCGTCCCTTTTTTGTCCCTTTTTTTGTTGGTTTTGTTGACGGGCGAGATTCATTTTTTGACTTTTAAAGCCCCTCCCCACGGAAGCTGATTAGTAAACTTTTTAAAAGGAACACCAGAGGGGAAAAGTTGCTCCATTCCCCTGTACGTTGATGGCTGCGGTTCTTTTGGTGGCTAACTCTAGCCCAGATGGCAGCAGCGAAAACCCCCATTAAATTCATTTGAAGTAGAAAAAAGGGGAATCTTTGTTGGGGTTGTTGCATAAAGCCGATGGCGGGATTCGGGTTATGTAGTAAGGTGATGTACACTACTACTACTTCTGTTATACTCTACCATCGTATTTTCTTGACAAGAAAGGAGTACAAATTTTTAGGAAAAGCTTAAAAAATTTTCTTTTCGTCCACATTGGAGTTGAAGGGGGGAAGTCATGCCTGATTGAAGGGGGGGTGGGGGATTTTACAGTTTTGGGGGTGGGAAGTTACAGTGCCTAGATCTGAAGGGGGGGTGGGGGATGGGGTTTCAGTCCTGGAGGGGGAAGTACAGTCCTGACTCAGAAGGAAGGGTGGGGGGGTGTTTCGTCTGGAGGTGGAAGTCGTGTTAGATAGATGGAGGGGGGGGTTTTTTCAGTCCTGAAGTGGGAAGTTACAGGCTGCTTCGAAGGGGGTGGGGATGTTGTGGTTCAGAGGTTTATTTACAATGATGTCAGCACCCCTTTTGGCAAAAAAAAGTGATTGAATGAAAACGGTTTAAAAAAATTTTTTTTCCTTTTCGGGGTCATACCTCAGTGGAAAACTGTCGAAAATGGAAAAATAAAAAATATAGTATTTTTTTTATAAATTTTGGCTGCCAAAAAAATACTTATTTTTTTGTTTTTTTATGTGTTTGTGCTAAAAATTTATGTTGAAAATGCCCAAAATGCTCCCAGCCCGAAAACCATCGAACTTCAGGCTTTTTTATTTGTTTTCTGAATGGTATTTTAAAAGTCAAATCGGGTTCGTTTTTGTTAAATATTTGCGATGTTTCAAATTTAATTTTTATTATTAACGTCTGAAGGGGAAACACAGGCTACCTAGTTATAGCTTCAGTCCACCCCCTGGTGATAGAATTCTCAAATGCGACGTCAAGTGCTCTGCCCGTTGAAAGGGTATAGCCAAAACCCCTTTAGTTAAACAGCGATTTGTTAAAAAGAAAAATGAGATCCCATGTAGTATGTTCGTTTACACCTAAAAAAACTTTCTGTTGAGGAGAGGGTTAGGATCTTTTCCCTTTGGGTTTTGCTTCTTGTTAGTTGGTAAATTGGGGATGGGGAGGAATCAACCCAAAAGTTAGAACAATGCTGTTTCAATAAATTTTTTACTGATTAAGATACAAGTGAAAAAGAAGGGATTTTGTTTTAAATTTACTTTCTTGTTGGGATTTGTTACCCTCTTTTACCATACTCTTTACTGATGATGTTTGTTGATTAATAAAGTTTGCTGATTAATAAATCTTCATTATATTAATGATATACAATGCCAACAAGTAGGTGAGTAAGATACGTGTGCAAGAGATAAAGATACTCGACTGTTGATACCTAAACCAAACAGATAAAGATGCCCAACTGTTGATACCTAAGGTAAACAGATACCCAAAACCACGTAAAGATACCTAACAGGCGATAAAGCTCATTGCGTTAACGGAACATCGTCAATAAAGGATTCCACATACTTGCATTTGTGTTCTCTTTACCGTGTAACAGTGTTTTATTCCCCTTTGTGTTGGCAGTTGTTTGTTGCTCTACGTTCGTACATAAAAAAATCTTACGAATGGAGGATCAGTGCAGTGTGTTTACTGGCTTATACTAGGCTAGTCCAAATTATTAGGGAGTAAGAATAGCCGGTGAAACACCGAGTTCAAAATTCTGGGTAGAGTGGAGAGGTCCAGTTATTCACGGCCAAATAAAGGATTGTCTGGATATATTCGGAGTCAGTAAATTTGTCACCCAGTTTTCCGCTGAAAGTGGGACGGAAAGACCTTATATTAGACGGAAATATGAACAATGTTAACACATCTCGGCCCTAAATATCTGTTCCTATGATTCCCAAGCTTAGAAAAGTGACGCTGAACATATGACGTGTACAGGTCTGTACTCTGAACTGTACTCCGAATGTGTGACGTAAAGGTCTAGGTGAAGTGAAAAAGGAAACAGGTGACTTCCGTCACCCTGCCGTCACTGGCCGCTACTACTAGTAAATACAAGTAAAGACTAGCCAGGAAGGATGTTGCAGTATGCAGTATGAATGGAAATGTAGCATGACAACACGTAGTGAATATAGAAACAGTCTGGTAAACAGCAGTGCTTGGTGTGAAGGAAACATCACATCACACAAATAACCCGCACATAGAAGAGAGGAGCTTACGACGACGTTTCGGTCCGACTTGGACCATTTGCAGAAGTGTTTGTAATGAATGAGGTTACATACAAACACTTAGTAAACAAGAACAGCTGATACACACCTGTGTGTTGCATGCGTATGATGACTCAATAACACGTAGCAAACAAAAACAAATCAACTCATTGAGCACATAGCAGTGAGTTGTACAAGATACCACAAGACCAGTAAACAACAAACATCAACTAATTAAGCCCAAATTTTAACCCAAATTTAGACGAATATATTATATTGTGTGGTATGAAAGCAGACAAAATAACAAGAAGTAAACAGAAGAGAATTGATGTATACACACTGATACATAAACCAGTTTGGTTTAGTAAGATTTGTAAGAAACATAGGACATATTAGAAAACGTTAGGAGTGATCAAGGTTTCTGAACAGAAACGTTTTCCCAAAAAATATGTCCAGTGTTTGTAATGTGTCTTTCTAAACCAATTTGTGGGTATTGTTACCAATGGTTTATATCTAACAGTTTGTGTCGGCTCCTGCGTCTACCACCACGACGTCTCAAGGCTTAAATTCCCCAACGTGCGTGGGGTATTCAGGTGTTCCTGCCTACTGGGTTTATGTAGAGTCATTGTGAGAATGTTGTTGCT
>NW_026471012.1:0-11852 GCF_026875155.1 Cherax quadricarinatus | reverse complement strand
CTTGAAAACCCGGTCAGGTCTTTTTCCCTGTTTCCTGACAAATTTACAAACCTGACATCAACATGTGGTGATAAAAAGTGTGACAATGTTTCTATAGCCTATATGATGATTTAGTTTTGGGGAAGCTGTGTCTGGTTCGTTATTTTTATCGCACAGATCCAGAAACCCAAATTTTTTTTTTAATTTCCAATATGACCCCTTTAAAAAGCACTCACACGAATTTTTGTAAGATATACGGATTTAGGTTATAGGATAAGATTTTTACCCTTAAAAAAATTTTCTATGAATCATGTTTTGTATGTAAAATGATTCAGAAGTTAATTTTGGAAATTTAAAATTCCGAAGACAATTTAGAAATTCTGTTTCCTAACTTCAATGAGTTGTTTCCACAAAAAAGAACTGGAAAATAATATTAATGACTTAGGTACTTCATCAGTTACGCTAGCACGAGTGTCATTTAATGATTCTGGATTTTTTTAGCAAAGTAAACGTCAATAAGTTTCAAAGGAAATCATTATGGGTAAAATATATCTAAGACGATACAGTTTTAGATGCAACTTTATCAGAACAAATATGATCAGTACGATAAGTGTAAAAACCAAATAAGATTAAAAGAAGAGAAATTTTATTGCACATTCTCATAAAAGTATTTTGACAGTAAACCTGAGAACAGAATGAATCTTTAGTTCTCTCAGTGTTAATATCCAAGACTTCAAAATTAAGATGACCTCAAAATCAAGAAGGAATTCTCCAAATACCTACCTAAAAAAAAGCAGTTTAAAACATAAAGGTCAATCATTTAACCACTTCTGTTCATAACTTAAAAGCATAATGCTGAAAGTAGGACCGAACTTTCCCCATGTCTACACCTTCGTGTTGTTTATATACAGATTTTTAAAACCCAAACAATCTTTTACGTAAGATTCAGTAATTGTCTTATTTGGTTAATTTATTTTAAAACCACAGACCTTGCTAGAGGATTTAACAATCCCTGACAAAATACATAATAAGCCTCATCCAGAGGAATATTAGTAGAAAGCGACTTAATGTTGAGATGCCCATGACACAGTCCTCAGATTTTCAAAGAGTTTTTTCTCCTTCACAAACGAGAAAGCATCTTTACAAGTAGACTTATTAGTGCAGTAGGAAATAAGAATAGGTACTATGAAACTTAGATAATTCATAAATAAATAGGCAGTAGTAGATGAATAGATCAAAGGGATATCCAACTTTTTTTTGGGCCCTTTGGAAAACAATAGACAATTGCTGCTTTCAAAAACCAGTAACATATAATTTCAAATACTAATCTTCAGTCAAAGCACCAAAAGAATTTGATTTCCTTAAATATCAGTTAAAATTTTATCCAAAAATTTTAATTAAAAGAAACAGTTCATGTTTAATAAGAGTTAATTTATTAATATTAGTGAGAAAAACATTTTACTAAAATAGTAAGATTTATGTATAACTGAACCATTACCTTCGTCAGGCTTCTGAACTATGATAGTTGAATCTTTAATTAATATTTCCCCCCCAAAAAAAAATTTCCCTTACTCATAATATCTTTAAATTTTTTTATGATCAAAAGAGTTTAAAACGACTAAAAGATAAATTCCATAATGTGTTACTGAAGTAACCTTGACATTTTTTTTATTGGGATTAAACATATCCATAGACATACATTTTTTTAACAAGTCGGTCGTCTCCCACCGAGGCAGGGTGACCCAAAAAAAAAGGGAAAATCCCCAAAAAAAAATACTTTCATCATCATTCAACACTTTCACCACACTCACAATAAATCACTGTTTTTGCAGAGGGTGCTAGAACACAACAGTCTGAAGCATACACATATAAAGATACACAACATACCCCTCCAAAACTGCCAATATCCCAAACCCCTCCTTTAAAGTGCAGGCATTGTACTTCCCATTTCCAGGACTCAAGTCCGACTATATAAAAATAACCGGTTTCCTGAATTCCTTCACTAAATATTACCCTGCTCACACTCCAACAGATCGTCAGGCCCCAAAATACATTCGTCTCCATTCACTTCTATCGAACACGCTCACGCACACCTGCTGGAAGTCCAAGCCTCTCGCCAACAAAACCTCCCTTACCCCTTCCTTCCCAACCTTTTCGAGACGACCCTACCCCGCCTTCCTTCCCTTATTGATTTAACGCTCTCCATGTCATTCTACTTTGATCCATTCTCTCTAAATGACCAAACCACCTCAACAAACCTCTTCAGCCCTCGGGACTAATACTTTTATTAACTCCACACCTTCTCCTAATTCCACACTCCGAATTTTCTGCATAATATTTAACCACACATTGCCCTTAGATAGGACATCTCCACTGCCCCCAAAACCGCTCCTCGCTGCTGCATTCACAATCTAAGCTTCACACCCATGTAAGAGTGTTGGTACTACTATACTTTCATACATTCCCTTCTTTGCCTTCATAGAGAACGTTTTTTGTCTCCAAAATATACCTGAACGCACCACTCACCTTTTTCCCTCATCAATTCTAGATTAATCTCATCCTTCATAAATCCATCCACCGACACGTCAAACTCCCAAGTTTCTGAAAACATTCATTTCTTCCGTATTCCTCCTCCCCAATTTGATATCCAATTTTCTTTATCTAAATCATTTGATACCCTCATCACCTTTTCTTTTCTATGTTCACTTTCAACTTTCTACCTTTACACACTTTCCCCAAAATCGTCCACAAACCTTTGCAATTTTTCTTTAGAATCTCCCATAAGCACGTATCATCAGCAAAAAGCAACTGTGTCAATTCCCCTTTTTTTTTTGATTCCGCATAATTTAATCCCCACCCCTCTCCGAACACCCTATCATTTACTTCTTTTACAGCCCCATCTATAAATATATTAAACAACCATGGTGACATTACACATCCCTGTCTAAGACCTACTTTTACCGGGAAGTAGTCTCCCCCTCTTCTACCACACCCTAACCTGAGCCTCACTATCCTCATAAAAAACCCCTTTACAGCATTTAGTATTATTATTATTATAATCAAAAGAAGCGCTAAGCCGCAAGGCTATACAGCGCTGCAGCATTTAGTAACTTACCCCCTATTTCATATACTTGCAACATCTGCACAAGCTTCCCTATCCATCTATCATATACCTTTTCTAAATCCATAAATGCAATGAAAACTTCCCTTCCTTTATCTAAATATGTTCACATATATGCTTCAATGTAAACACTTGATCTACACATCCCCTACCCACTCTAAAAAACCCCCTTGCTCATCCCCAATCCTAATTCTGTCTTACCTCAAATTCTTTCAATTATAATCCTACCGTACACTTTTCCTGGTATACTCAGTAAACTTATTCCTCTATAATTTTTACAATCTCTTTTGTCCCCTTCCTTTATATAAAGGGACTATACATGGTCTCGCCAATCCCCAGGTACCTTCCCCCCTTTCATACATTTATTAAACAAAAATACCAACCACTCCAACACTATATCCCCCCCCCTGCTTTTAACATTTCTGTCATGATCCCGTCAGTTCCCGCTGCTTTTCCTTAAGAAAAAAGTTGTACAAAGTTTAGCTTAGAAGGAAATACAACAAATTTCAGGCCTTTACATGATGTAAACTTTACAATTGAAGATTAGCTTTATCCAAGCAGTTAAAGTTAACTCTATTTCAGAATACCACGAGATCTAAACCTATAACTTAACTTGAAAATCTTACAACGCTGAGTAAATTTAATCCGTGCAAGAACTTTCTGTGCATTATGTTTTATAACTGAAACAAGATGATTATATCTGAGTCCAGGAACACTAGTTAAATTTCTATTCAAATGCTTCAATTCACTTTTCATTAATGCAAACTCTCTGTTGTCTATCAGTCAGCCATACCTCAACCTTGGAGACAATTTCTCTTGTTATTCCATGTGCCACTACACTGTAAATTAGTCACTTGTGTGGAACTTTATCAAGGGACTAATTTAAGTCTATTTACACTATATCGTTTCTATATCTTGGTCTTCCGCCTCGAATACTTTAGTGAAAAAAAAAGAGAAAGTAAATTCGTATTGCATGAAGGAATAGCATGTAATTATAAGACTGTCATATAACTCAGCCGTTTTCTCTAAAACTTTATATTCGTGTCAATCTACAGTTGAATCTGTCAATTTTACTGGTCAGTTTTTCATTTTGTTTAATATTTAGATGTTTTATACTTACTGTAATTAAGTAATATAATAAGTTTTTTTATTATACTAATCTTTGCTATTGTATATTACTGTGTTGCATATTTCGTTTCTAACTGACAGATTCTGAAGATGCAACGAGTGTGTTGCGAAACGTCAATCACAATAAAGTTTTTTTAAACGGTCCTTAAGGAAGTTCATTGCCGGGGTAGTTAGGATCTTGTCTGTCTCATCCTCACTGAGACAGTAGACAATGAAAGCGTCCTTGATTCTGAAGATGGTAGACAGTTTCACCTGTAAAACAGTTGTCAGGAGTGTGGACAAGCTCTCCTTCGATGAATTAGAGCTTGCCCAGCCATGTGAGAGAATAAGTACAAAGGTGCTCCTGTATCCTTACTTTTGATGGGAGATTTGGGACAGATCTTGGGAAATCACTTTTGAAAGAAAAACAAATAACCAGTTATTCAAGATATAACAGAAGTCTATTAGATTCCATGTAGAAAATTCAATAAGGTATATATTGGGCAGACTGGAAGGACACTGTCAACGAGGATCATCGAACATACGAGGGCAATTCGCTTTGGACAAGAGAGTTCAGCAGTCTTTCATCATGTGATAAATGGTTTATTAACTCGACTGAGGAAACGTTTCGCCATACATTGGCTTCATCAGTCCATTACAAAGAAGAAGGGTGGAAAAAGAGGAAGAATTCGAGGTAATCCGTCTCTCAACTTGAAATCGATGTGTTCGGTCCATTAATCTTGATGAGCGTTTCTTCAGTAAAGATTCCCAAATGTTGCACAAGTGTCTCTTTCAACATGTGAGCAATAACAACCGTAATATTTATCGGGAAGCTGATGCAATCAAACACAACTCTAACTACAGCGACAGACGAAAAATCAGACTCAGTTCTCACTGCTGTTACTCCTAACTATAATATCTCACAAGGACAACTTGAACATGATGTTCCATATTTAAACGGGCTCCCAACCTCAACTAGAATGTTAGCACTGGAACTGAAATACAATATTTAATCGGGCAGTGGGACTAATGGCCCAGGATGGAGATGGTTCCACGACCTGCTCCCTTACCTGGCAAACAAAACTCAATTGTTTCTCAGCTAACGTTCGACACTCACCAGTAATCCTTACCTGATGCTTTTTACTCTTATTCTCTCCTGCTACCTGACCTGATGAACCACACTCACCTGCTACCTGACCTCATGCACCACACTCACCTGCTACCTGACCTCAAGCACCACACTCACCTGCTACCTGACCTCAATGCACCACACTCACCTGCTACCTGACCTCATGCACCACACTCACCTGCTACCTGACCTCATGCACCACACTCACCTGCTACCTGACCTCATGCACCACACTCACCTGCTACCTGACCTCATGCACCACACTCACCTGCTACCTGACCTCATGCACCACACTCACCTGCTACCTGACCTGACGCATCACACTCACCTGCTACCTGACCTGACGCATCACACACTCCTGCTACCTGAACTGACGCTCCACATACTCCTGCTACCTGACCTGATGCACCACACTTTCCTGCTACCTGACCTGATGCACCACACTTTCCTGCTACCTGACCTGATGCACCACACACTCCTGCTACCTGACCTGACGCACCACACTCTCCTCCTACCTGACCTGATGCATCACACTCGCCTGCTACTTGACCTGACGCTCCACACTCTCCTGCTATCAGACCTGACGCTCCCCGCTCTCCTGCTACTGCCCGAGCACCACATTTTCCCGTACCTGATGATGCCCCAACCTCCTGCTACCTGCCCTGACCCCAACATGTCACTTTTTTCACCTGAGGAGCTATAATGGAAGACGCGAAAAACGAAGAGACAACACCCGTTGGTGTCCCAAGTTTAGACTAACCTCCAAGACCCAGGTAAATAAGTTTAAACATTTGAACCTCCCTTCCAAAGATGCAAAGGGTTCCCCCTTCAGCCACACCCTTTAAAATCACTGAAGTGCCTTCCTCAATTACTTAAATTATGCCATACAGTATTTAAAACCCCAGTTGTTTCCCAGCACTTCGTTTATCCAATTAATTCATTTCATTTGTTTATCTCTCCAAAAATTTTGATCCCCGGTAAAAGATCTTGACCAGTGGGCTGAACTCCCTTTTCCCCCCAATCAAATGGTTTCCCTTCCATTCCCCGGGTGTTTTATTCCCCTTTTACATTTACAGCTTTTTCAAAAATGAAATTTAAATTAATTAATCATTTAAATATATTTCAAAAATTTGTTCAATAAAAATTTTGATTTTTGTTTCACTACAAATGTTAAGAAAAAAAATTTAAAAAATCCCAGAGTGTCAAAATTATAAACCCGATTGTTATTATTTAAAACAAAGATTGCAAACCATGGATTGCAAAAAATGGTATTGCAAAACCATGGTATTGCAAACTTGGTATTGAAAAACCCTGGATTGCAAAACCCCTGGATTTCAAACCCCGGTATGCAAACCATGGTATTGGAAAATTTTGTTAGTTTAAAATTTTTATTATACCCCATACCCATCCCGTGGGCGGGGGTCAAAAAAATTCAAAGGGACATAAGGGTCCCGGGGGTGGACTCCAAAGTTTTGATAGTGAGCAAATTACAGAGGTAATGAATTCACAATTTAAAAGGTAATGAACTCAACAATTTACAAAGGAATGAACTCCAGGTAGGTCTAGTCACAAATACAAGTTACAAAAAGGGATTTAGTTACAGAGGATAATGGGGGGCCCGGGACGGGCCCCCAAAATTTTGATGGCTGAACTAGGGACAAAGGAAAAACTCAAAAGTACAAAGGTAATGAACCCAAAAGTTAAAAGGTAATGAAAGTAAGAATGGTTATTACGTTTTACACGGGTACAATCATGAAAAATTATAGTGTAACGAGCAATTCAATTCCCACCCCGGGCCAAATGTAGGAGTTATTGGTGCAAATTGTGTTGCACAACACCACACAACAACACACACACACACACAACACACACACAACACACACAAAACACACACACCACACACATAAAAAATCATTCCCACACACACAAACAAATTATAAAAACACACAAAAAACACCACACACACACCACAAAACACACACCACACACACACTACCAAACTCATACAAAAACACGCACTACACTCTTTCCCACACACACCACACACTCATACACACACACACACCACAACCAAAAACACCAACCCCATCATACAAACCCAAAACACCCCAAAAAACAACACCAAAAAACACACCAAAACAACCCCACACACACCCCCCACACACACACAACACACAACACACACACACACCACACACAACAACACACACAAGAGCTTGGATCGACCCCCCAATCTCAAAGGGAGTACACACAACCCAACCAACACACAAACAACACCCAAAACACCACACCCACACACGCCCATGCAAATGTGGTAATCTTTATTTAAGCTACAAAGCAGGGTATTTTCCCCGAATGGTCTGAAATCCATTGGGGAAAAAAACTTTTCCATTTCTTGAACATTTTGATGAGGGGGTTTCTAATTCATTAATTTTATCGACTCCATACATAAAAGACGCGGGTGTGACAATAGTTTCCATTGGGAAAGTTTACATTTGTTTGGGACAAAACCGGTGGTGGGTTTTAAACCTGCCAAAGTATTTGAACCCGCGGGCCGGCATAGTGAACCAAGGTTGTTATTTGTTGGATGCACCATGCTGTGGCTCCTCCTGCATGATAGAATGATGTAGATGGGGCACGGTGTCAATCTCCCCGACCTTAAGTCCCTAAAATTTTAGTTTAAGTTCTTTTCGTATTATTTTTCAAAATATACTGACAACCAAGATTGTAATTACTCCCCCTTTGAAAAAACAGCTTAGCCCAATTTTTCATTTATCTGCATCTGAAGAACCATGTAAATGGAATCCACAGCATGTGCACTCGAACCCCCCGTCCCATCCTCCCCCTACCGTGTCTGGCTTTGACACAAAAGCCCAATTTTTGTTAATGAGTTAGAGCATTTAGGAGAAGAATCATTTCAAATTTAAAAATGTAATCTTTGATACATAGATGCATTTTTTAGTGCAAGGAGTATGGCAAAAGTTCTGTCTGAAGGGTTTTGAGGCCCCAAATTTTTGAGCGTGCTCCAATTTTTTAAGAGAGCCATCATCTGTACGAAACGCACATACCCGCTGCACCGGGATTGGTGAAAAGACCATCAGCGAATAATTTCGAGAGGTGTGCTGTGTGATTAGTTATCAAACTTAAAGGGCCTCATGTTTGGCTTTAAGGCGAAGTTTTGGGTTTTATTTAAAAAAAGTTTTTGGGGGAAATGGGGATGGTAGTTTTGGGAAAGGGGTAAATATTCCATGGGGCGGGGAAGTGCCCCTGTTTTCCTTAACTTGACATGGATATGTATCTATTCATGCGGAGGTCGGTTCCAGTTTTTTCGACCCATTGGAGGGTGTTCACCAGTGCTGAGGAAATTTGGGAGGCTTGTGCAGGGGTTTAATGAGCTTGCCTGAGAAATTTTAAACCCCCAATAGGTATTTTTTTCGTAACACGATTTTGAGCTTGGAAATAAGTTTTTTTTGAATTTAAAATTTTTGGCAGACGAGAGCCCCCAAAAAATGACCCTCCTTTTTTCGTTCTGCAGTTTTCCACCCCTCCATAATTATCAGAACAAGAGAAAGTATGGCGCGATAATAAAATGATCTAATTAAGCATTTTCACAATTTTAACATTAGCCCTACCGGGGTGAACCCGCCCAACTCAAGGGTTTAGTCGTTTTTTTGTATTGGCACAAAATCTTGTTACAACGGTCCAATGTGGAACCCAAAGCCTAGTACCCTTACTGCACATATTTAGAAGGACCATATCAAGGATCTGACAAAACGTGCCTTCGCGAGGGGCGCTATGAGTATTTTTGTTTTATAGTAGAGATTATAACCCCAGGTCCTGACACGAGCTAGTACATGATTAAGAATGTTTTGGGTGTTGGAGAATCCGGTGGTGTGAATCATTATATCTCAGCAAAACTAATCACATAATGAGGGGGCTGACTAGGCATAGCATTAAGTAATGCATTAATTAGAATATTGAACAGTGTGGGACTGAGCACACCTCCCTGGCGGGTTCCTAATTCAAAGTCTTTAGTTACACTTCTATGTCCCTGGAACAACACAGACATTTTCTGTTGGACAGGTAGCCTTTAACCCAGCGGAGAAGCCATCCTCCAACACCCATTCTGGCAAGTTCACTAATGATTACATGTCGGTTGGTACATAAAAAGCGGATTAAGGTCAAGGAAGGTGTGTATGAGTGTCAGTGTGCAGGGTGAGAAAGGGCTATGCAATGATGCACGCTCCTTCCTTTGCTTTGAAACCATGTAACTGGGGAGACAAAAATTGTTTGATTCTGTACATGAGACGATTTAAAAATCATTCTCTCAATTTTTTACACAAGCAGCTAGAAAGGGAGAATTGGGCGAAATGCATTTTGTTGATTGGGCTTAGGAATTGGAATGATGGGGCTGTTGGTCCAAGTTTGAGGGACTCCCCATTACATAGCTCATGTTATATAATTCAAGTAATGGATTACCGGGTTTACTCGACACAGCAATCTGAGTTGTTGTAAGTAATACCATCCTCACCAGGGGACGTGGATTTTGCCCTTAGTTAGTGCTGCATCAAGTTCATAATTAGTGAAAGGAATGTTGCAATCATCTGCCTTGCTGAGCATAAAGCAAACAATCTCTCCCTTGCATCATATTTGTCATTTAATTTTGCCTGTGTGGTACTGGGAAGAATTGTCATAGCTAGATGCAGCAGCCCAAGCACTGACTAACTCATTCGCCCTATGTAAGGGATGAGGGTTTCGCGATCTGCCCCGTTCTGTTACCCTTAATTCTATTTATGTCCCTCCATGCCCGGCTAAGTGGGGTGTGAGCAATTTAAAACCGTTGAACAAAATTTTTTCCCCGTCTGTTTGCCGCAGCTCTGTCATACGCTCTCTGGCAGCAGCAAGGGCAGTTTGGAAGAGCCTCAGCATTCCAGGGGTACGATGTTTTCTATAGGCTGGCCTAGTCTGTGAGCAGTACGTTTCAGGTGTACGAAGTTTAGAATTGGAAACCCCTGATATTGCTGACCATGGCATTGCTAACTATGGTATTGCTAACCATGGTATTGGAACCATGATATTGCAAAACCATGGTATTCCCAACAATGGTATTGCAAACCAGGGGTATTGAAAACCCAGGCATTGCTAACCTGGTATTGCTAACTATGGTTTGCAACTGGTATTGAAAACCATGGTATTGCCAACCATTATTGCTAACCAGGGTATTGTAAACCAGGTATTGCAAAACCACGATTTAACCAGGTTTTGCTAACTAGGGTTTTGCAAACCTTGTATTGCTAACTATGGTATTGAAAACCCTGATATTGCAAACAATGGTTTTGCTAACCTGGTATTGCAACCATAATATAAAACCAGGGTATTGTAACCGGTTTTCCCAAACCCATGATATGCTGCCCATGGTATTGGAAACCTTATTTGCAAACCAGGGTATTGCAACCCATGGTATTGAAAACCCATGGTTTTGCAAACCCATGGTATTGAAAAACCATGGTTTTGCAAACCCGGGTTTTGAAACCATGGTTTTGCAAACCATGGTATTGCAACCTGGTATTCTAACCATGGTATTACAAACCATGATATTGCTAAGCAGGTACGCTAACCATTTCGTAGTACAGTTCCTAACCTTTTTCCAGTAGCGATAATACCAACGTCTGTGTGAATCATTGATGTATTCTGTTGCTGCTGACCATAGCTGTTTTTAAATGCCGTTCCCCCGCTGGGCATGGGGTCAGTCTGAGATAAGGCAGAGAGAGGCGGGCGGCTGAGGTGTTCCCAACTTTCGTTATAAAATTTTCGTACTAACCGCCTTATGAGTGTTTTTCCCCCTCCACGTTATCGAACCCACATGACAATGGGGCAAAAGGTGGGGGGCGTGGGTTTAGGGTAAAATTTAGGGCGTTAGAAGATTGTTTGGAGGTGCCCGGGAGGTCAAAGGGAAAACCCTCTTGCCACCTAGAGCAGTACCCCACTCACCTCTACCCCGTGTACTCCCGCCCGCACGTTGCGCCGCTTTTCAGGGTTTCCCGGGTTAGTTGTGGCTAATTGCTTCAATCTCCGGGGGTTGACCCAAAATTTTGTAAATTAAACCCCGTCTAAGCCAGACTGTGGAATGGTGTGTAGCCCGCCCCAGCCTAACCAGCCCGTCTTTGTCACCATCGCCCTTATGCTGTTGCATCGTTTCGTTTCCGTCAGCCCTTTCGTGGGTTAAGCCAGTCAGCCAAACCCCCTTCTAACTCAGTGGAGGCGAAAAATAACCAACAAGTTTTGAAGCATTTCTCATTTAAACGCTTTTTGCTCCCCGTTTTTGGGTGCTAAAAGGTGGCTTCACCTCCCTGTGGTTTTGTGACTTAGTTAAACCCCTTCGTGAGTGGGGAGACGGGCGCCAGTGGCCCAGTGAGGCCCGAGTTTGGCATGCCCATTCACCCCCCCACCCCCCACCACCCATTCCCCCCTCATTACCGTGGGTTTTTTTTTTTTCCCCCCTTGTACCGGGTCCCA
>NW_026471011.1:0-13107 GCF_026875155.1 Cherax quadricarinatus | reverse complement strand
TTTGTCCCCAGGTTTTTCAAAAGGGTTTTTTGGTGTGTGTTTTTGTGTGTGTGTGGTGTGTGTGTGTGTTGTGGTGTGTTTTGTGTGTGTGTGTTTTGGGGCATGTGTGCTCAGGTGGCCCTATATGCTGTTGTATCCTTGACGTGGGTTGTGTGTCTGGGTTTGTGACCACAGGAGCTATTGTTTCCCAGGCATGTCTCTAGGTGCCTGTCTCCAGGCGAGTGCTACTACAAGTGTTTCCCCACTTGTGTCTCAAGTTTGAATGTATCTAGGTGAGCGTGACCCTAGGTTTATGGTTTTTCGGTGGGTGTGTTTCCTCAGGTGAGTCTCGAGGTGGTTGTTTTTCGGGTTGGTGTCTGTTGTGGATATTTTCTCCATGTAGAGCACCCTCCTAGTATGTTCCTGGTAGTGTGTCCCCAGGTGGGTGTGTCCATTGTGAATGTATCTCCAGTGGGGGATTGCCTGGTGGGTGTGTCGCAGGTGGGTGCATAACCAGATGGGTGTCTTTTCATTTGGGTGTCCCAGGTGATTTGTGTGTCCATGTGAGTGTCCCAGGTGGGTGCGTCTCCAGGCAAGGGGGTTTTAAATAGGTCGTCAAGTTTCTTCTGTACTCTCGAAGTAGAGGGAAAACTTCAGCCAATTTAAATGATCGAACTCTACGGTTGTCACCAGCACTATGGACTAACTCAGACATTATCATTCTTCCTATTAATAATACAATTAAATTTGCATGAAAGTGCTTTTCGCCATATGGATCATACAGAGCCGAGAGACGGAGAAAATCGGGTTTGAATTAACCTACACCAACACGCAATTTCCACCAGTGTTCTTGCAGCAGTATTCCTTACCATCCCCCACATTCTTACATTCTGTCTTGTTAGGACCTTCCTACCCACTCTTCGTATTTTGTGAAGGGGAAACGTCATCGGCTCACAGAAAACCCCGATCCTCCACGAAGATTACCCAAACATCGTCACTTATTATTCTCTCTTTCAGAGCGACAGACTTGATTAAGGAAATGTATTTTATGTAACTCGTAACCGTGCATATTCGTATTTATGTTGGCAAATCCTTCCCTGTCCTACCTAATGACTAGCGGTTCCTTTCAGCTACCTCACACCATACTTGCAACGTGCCAATTCTGCCCCCTCTTCCACTCAAGGAACTCTTCCGTGCTGTTACTTATAACGCATTTCGAGAAATTATTTCCTGATATGAAGGCACAAAACTTAGCTTACATCATACAGTTTAATTTGACACCTACAGTATTAATGCTCAAAAGCTTTACCCTTCTTTGATATATTTGTTTCTTAAAAGTCAATTAGATATTTTGGGTTTATTTCCTCCCTTTTCTCTTTCTAGCTGTCCCGGTGACATTGTATCAGAAGAACTAAAGGGGGGTCATGGCCTAATGACAAGTATATATCGATGGTCATTAACCCAAGAAAGGAGGAAACAAATACATTTCATTCTTTCTACATTGTTCCATCACTAATATCTTTTGCTCCTATTATTGTATTCCCAAAAAAACGTTGACAACAACAGATTTTGATACTATCTCCATTTTAAGGGGGTTGTGGAAACTTGCGTTGACACGGAGACAGGCTAGGCAACTTCCTCGCGGCAATGTAGGAGGATGGTTAGCTGGTTGTTTAACCTTAGTAAGACCTAACCATGTAGATCCCCCTAACTTTACCACAAAGTGTAATGATTTCTTGCACAAAGAGAGCAGTGGCTCCGGCTCCGGGGCCCAAGAACCACTCGAGCTCCAAGACAGACTTAGCAAGGATATGGGTTTCTAATCATTGCCGAAGATGTTCCGATGACCAGCTACTTGGATCAAGGTGAGGAACATAACATATGAGTTTAACTTATTATTAATATTGTTCATTAACTCGTGTAAGTCAGTGATAAAAGCCTGTATAACTGTCAGCGTAGACATGGAGTCAGAAAATTTTAAAAAAGCCGGCTGTTTTTTAAGAACTGCAACACCTTGTGGTTGTTTGTGGCAAACAGTTCGACAGTGTAGACCAATATTTGGTTCAACTAACTATTTATGGGGGAACATTCACTCGACCATGCACTAGCACCCAAACATGCACTCGTCTTGGAGTCAGTGCAAAATTGAAGGTGACTGAGGCAGCGGTTGAAGATTTCTTCATAGAATTGATGAACTTCCTCATCAGGCGGAAATGGCATTTTTTTTTTTGTTAGATGATATGATGTGACAACTTTAATCTTAGGCGGCTGTCAAGGTGCTATCATTTCTATCACCAACTTATTTACCTCAGTCTGTAAGACGTCCGACGCTTGACAGAGAGGCCTGAGTCTGACGACCAGGGCCTGTAGCAACTGTGGATTTTAATTGACGATGATGATGATGGTGATGACAATCTGGCCGTCATGATGCTGCAGAGGAATGTTAGGTAGTCTCGATCTAAGCGAAGGAAAGGCGCGATTGTTCCACTGCTCGTCTCTCAATCCGGAGCACTGCAATGCTCTATGACACACGTAACACACTACACAAACTGCACATATGAGAAAGAATCTTATGTGGGACATTTCGGTCGACTTGTACCTTTAACTATCGACTATGTGAAACCCCACCAGCTACTGCCCCATATAGGTATCGTAATATTAAAGGTATCCTTGGCGGTGTGTTGCAGTCACAGACTGCAACATGAGTGATACAACATCAGTAGTAAGGAAGTAGACATGGAGGTTCAGTTAGGTATGGGTGCTCATGTACGAATATCCTAGGATAACCCATAAAAGAGGAAGAGTGACCTATTGAGGTCCTAACCCGTCTAGGTACAGAGGACCAAGATACATATAGGTGAATGCAACACGGTGATTGCAATTGGTTCATTAGTTTACTGAATTAGGCTGTTAGCAATATAATAATTATGATTATGATAATAATAATGATAACAGTGGCGTTAACAAGAAAAATTAAGGAATTGTCTAGTTAATATAAGATAGAAAAATCGGAATAGTAGTGATCCAGAAACCATACAGGCATATTAAATTTGGGCCCACTAAGAATATTTCCTGAATATTCTAGAAGGTTCTGGAACATCGGATATTGCCAGTTGACAAAATGAGGGCATTTATTTCATATTAATTAGAAGATGGCACATAATAGCTGCATTCTGTATGCGGATTATCCACTATAATAACGTAATCTCTTATGTCACGTGACCTGTTGTTAGCGGTTAGAAGCTTAGGGCTGGCTATTAAATATTTCCTAGTTATTCTTCCTCATACTGTCTACAAACTGTGAGGCCTCGCCCACTGGACCCCATTCCAGGAAGGATGTGAAGGAACCGGTGGGTGGTTGGCATTCCGCCGGGCCCCCCTTCATTCAGAGATACTGGCGTGTGCCACTCCCGCTGCCATACTCTGAAAAAACTTTCCCTCATTTCTCCTGTTGCTGCATTTGCAACATTGCACGGCTCCCCATGACACAATGAGAAGTGTTAAAGTACTTGAGCTAAAGATTTCCACCCCCCGTGACTTGTCTTGCATTGTTAAGTTCACCTGTCTGCCATTGTTTTGTATAAAAATTTATATATAAATATATTTATATTATATATATAAATTATATATTTTTATTAAGGAGGGGGGGTGGGAAAATCAGGATAGTAGTACCCAGTAGCATTGTTGGCAGAAATGTTAAAAGTGGTAGTATTGTAGTGGGAAAAAGCAGCAGAGTAGTAGTAGTACTTCAACGGGGCAGTGGTTAAAAAGGGAGTGTGTTATTGAACAAGAGTCACAGAGCGGAGTGTTGGGAAAAAATAGAATTAGTGTAGCGTAGTAGTAGCAGCAGTATTAGTAATGGAGGTAGTCTATGGAAAGGAAAATAAGAAGAAAAAGGAGCACCTAAGGAGATTTAAATTTCCCCACGAGGGGGGGGACCAAAAAACACAGGGGGAAAACACACCGTGAAGAACACACCTAAAAGAAGATAAGAAAAGCATAGAAAAAAAGGAAAGGAGAAGAAGTATGGGGGATGAGATAAAGTGTTTAAACCTAAGTGTTTTAAAATTAGGGAAAATTTGATAGTGAAATGAGAAAAGGGAAAGGGATCATCCGGACAAAAAACCAGGACTAAGGGTTTATATTAGGGAAATTTTTTTACAAGAGATGTTTTTAAAGACTGAAGTGTGACAGTTTTTTGGGAGAGGATCAGTTAAAAGGAGACTGTGATCTCTAACATGCAGAAAAAAAGCATTATTTGGGGTCGGAAGTTAACAGCTTTTGCGCTCCCTTAAGTCTGTCAGAAAAGGGGCCAAATTTGTCCAAAGATTGGAGTGACAAAAGAAGCAGGAAAGGATTAGATTCCCGGAAATTCGTAGCAGGGGGAAAAGGCATTTCCATTACTTTGGAGAAAAAAACTGCCTGTTTTGATAGACTTAATTTTTTTTTTTTTATTTTATTTAAAAACTCATAAATAAAGGCTGCTTAAAAATTAAATAGCATCACCTCTTTAAATTTTTGGTCAACAAAATCACCCCATAAATACCAGAAAAAAAAAATCTTTGTAACTAATACGTATGTATTTCGACAACGCACCATAAAATTGCAAAAGTCGTTTCACTAAAGAAAACCAATACCAAGTATAACTTTTTGCGTAAAAAATTTATAACATGGTGAAACCCCCCACTTAACCCAAAAACCCTACTGCAATCATAAAACATTTTTAATTGATGTTAAAAAATAGTTTATGTAATTTGCATACAAAAATAAAATTTGTTATAAAATTTTCCAATTTTGAACAATTAAATGATTTCTTAACAAAATTCAATTAAATAAAAATATTATATAAATTGACGATCTATTAATCGTAGCAATTTCCCCCATTCTTATGTGTTCATCTTGATCCTTGAAAAACGTTTAATCACAAAAAAAAATCTAATGTTCTAAAAATTTATAGGATCAATTGGTGCTCACAGCTAGATTTAACGTAAAGGGAAAGGGAAAAAAAACATGCATGTATTTTTAGGGGATTTTTTTAACCAAATTTGGACCCCCATAAAACAATCAAAAACAAAATAAGAAAACTAGTGACTCAAGAATACAACGAGTCTTTACACAAAGGAGAGCATCAAAAACATAACAAATATGTAAAGGCACCCCAGTCATTTTGTACACAAAAGGTACAAATAAGTAACCCTAACCCCTGAATCTACAACCACACATTCATAACAACTAAAATACATTCATGCCCAAACTCATATTCACGCAACTCACCCGTTCCCGAAGAGACGAGCCAGCTATTGCCCACTGACCTACACGACAACTTATTCGGCATGCCCGTATATTTATCACAGATTCGCAAGGGTTTCAAGAGTGAGCCTTTTATAACCGTCCGAAAAACCCTTATCCACCTCCCCCATACAATTCCCTATTCCTACACATTGTACGATAAAACGTTATTGCAAGGACACGCCTTCGCACCTCACTGACCCCTTTCCCCGCATTACCCACGAAATATAAATGTAACCCACGATAATATAATCTAAAGCCCGTTCAACGTCGGGTCTAATCCACCGATGTCGAGACTTAACGCACGCAGGACCTGCACTCTCTCCCTCCCACCCTCTGTACCACCCTACCCAACCAACTCCTGACATCTTCTAAACCTTCGCAAAAATAGACAACGTGAAAAGCCGTGTCTTCCCCACCACAAAACCCACACCCGCCTCCCTCCACGACTCTTCTGGATCGTAGTATTGCCCCTGACGGCAATATACCATGTAAAAAACGAAACATGACTTCACGCACCCTAGGCCGTAATTTCAACTTACTAAATCGGAGTCATATATTTTCCCACGAGTACATGGGGAACAAACCTTCTACTGGAGCTGCGCACGTACCCCCAAGTAACCTACTTAAAACCCTTATGCGAATGTTCCTCCATTCCTGTACCATCAACAAAGCTCGTAGTACAATCTCACATTCCCTTAACTCCATTCCCCTATACCACTTTTTCACCCTCGTATATACTTGGTCCATATTTCCCGCCATCACACCCACACGCCAAACCTTCCACTTTAGAAAAACACATTTCACCCTACGCTTTAAGTCCAACAATCCCAAACCTCCTCGACTTACAGGTAACATAACAACCTCACGTTTTAACCAATCACACCTCGATCCCCACAGAAAGGTAAATACTTTTTTCAATATTCCATTGATCGCTGTTCCTGTAATTGGGAATACAGCCGCAACGTGCCACACCTTTCTATACAATAAAACGTTAAAAACGACCCACACGTTGGGCCAGAGTGAGATGTTGGGGCCCCCAAAACACCCAGACGACCAATAAACCTTTTCCAACGTCCTTACTGAATTTTCCCTCCCGCGCCACATCCAAATCGTCTCTAAAAATAATACCGCAAATCTTTAATGACATCTCAGTTGTGTTAACCACGTTACAGCTCTCCCATTCCACCCCTTTCCAGGTCCCCAAACCCCCATGATCATCGACTTTTCACTATTTACCTTCATACCCGTCGCCGTTCAAACACACGCAATCTTCCAACCCTTGCATAGACATTCGTTCACACACCAAAACAGTCGTATCTCCACATAACCTATTAATCCCGGCCAACAATCCCCTTTCCCCTACCCCACCCCCCCCGGGAACTAACTGTGCTCTCAACCCATCCTGTAAAAGGGATCCTGAAAACACGCAAATAAGATATGTGACTAGGGCATTCTTGTCTTAAACCTCTACCCATCTCAAAGGTCCATCCCCAAACACCCTTTATTTGTACCCTCATCTTTGCCCCCTTATACAGCGTGTTTACCCACCCAACTATTTTTTCTCCATAACCCTGTCTCCGAAGAATACTCTGCAGTGCACCCCTTTCCACTCTATCATAGGCGGCCCGCCAGTCCAAGGCCAGTAAAGCCGCCCCCTCCCCTCCCCCCTTTGAC
Source organism: Cherax quadricarinatus (assembly GCF_026875155.1). Taxonomy (NCBI): domain Eukaryota; kingdom Metazoa; phylum Arthropoda; class Malacostraca; order Decapoda; family Parastacidae; genus Cherax; species Cherax quadricarinatus. The sequence continues at coordinate 6,162 of NW_026471011.1, read as the reverse complement.
TCCACAAAACTTCTTATAAGCCCGTGACCTACTAACATCGACCTGCCCGGCAACCCATACTGCGATGGCGAAACGACCCTCCCCACCACACATTTTACCCTATTACCCAAAATTTTTCATTCGTCTCTCAGCCATTGAGTAGAGAGGACGTGTTCTACACTGCTGCCCTCTATAGCTGTTCGGTGGCAGTTTCATTTTCTCAACATGGCGCAGGCAGCCAGACGCCGCGTCAACACTGTGTGTTTGGAATTAACTCGTGGGGCAGTGCTTGGACCATCAATGGCGATATTATTGCCAGCGATAATCCGAGACACCTATGGTATCGCCAACGAGGATTTGTGCGGTGTAGCGATGAATGGTGTGACAAGAATCTTTGTAAAGTTTAGCTTAGCTCAAGTTTACGAGAATGTCGTCGACAAGTATCAAGAGGTAAATCTGGTGGTTAACCAGGCTGTGTCTGTGAAGCTACACGTTTGTACCCCGCCATTATACATGGGTAAAAGTGAGAAAAACGTACCCTTTGAGGCTGATGCGATGTTTTATACGTGCTGCCCTGAGTAATTACGGCACCATACACATGGCTACAGCAGGGAGGTGGCCTGATGGCCCTATGAAGGACTCCCTGAGGGAACTTTTTCGGTATTAAAAATGACATTAGGGACATCCAATCCCTTCATATGTGATCCTGCAAGATTTCAGGACTCAAGTTTTTGTGACTTATGCAGGGCCAACGCCGCACTTGTAGGTTGTGTGGAGCATACGATCATTTGGCGGTGCATTTGTGAAAGGGACGAGGTGCCAGGGTTGTAAAACAGAGCAAGGATTTAGGGGAGGAAGGTATAAGGCAAGATGTGCCTGAAAGCGCCTGTGCAAACCCTCAAGATTGTCTTGGAGCGAAGGGGTTGAGAGGTCTCTGAACACGGTGTGTGCTAAAACCCCCGGAAGTGTCGCCTCCTTTGGAGGCAGCCCCAGAGGTGGAAACGGCTTCGCGAGAAGAGCAGGCCAATGATGTGGGGGACATCCATTGTCTCTGTGTTAGACGAATTATTTACGGAGGACAGCATGGGGTCCTGCGATGGCACCATCCCTAAACTTGGGACAGGCTGCGAGGGCCCGGACGTGGATCACGACGTGCAGCTGGTAGTGGACGCCACTGACGCCTTGCTGAAACAAACGGTGGAGGTGGAAATTCAAGGATTGCACTGTGGCACGACGAAATGCAGGTAGAAAGTGTAACACGAAAGCGCTCTGTTACACTTTCAGATTTGATGATGTGGTTAACGCCAGCCCTACGATCGGGGGAAGAAATCATGGGCGGATGTGGCACAGAAAGGGTCCTGTGTACCCAAAGCACAGGGGATGATCAGGAGTGCTTCAAAAGGAGGGGAAGGGGAAAAATTTGGGAAAAACAAAAAATCTAGTGAAAAACATTCAGTGTCGAAAGGAAAACCATCTTTGTCGATTTAAGTGCCTCACAATAAAACATTAATGGTTTGCAAAACTGTACGAAAGTGTGCATGGTTACGTGATTTATTGGTGCGTTATAATGTGGACGTTGTGTTCTACGGACACAATCATAAATGTGGCAGTGAATTGCGGATAGAAGGATATAATGTGTACATGGAGAATGCAATTCGGTTGAAAGGTGGCGTTGCCATCATGATCAGGGAGACTAGCCCGTTTGTTGTGAGACGTAGTGAAGGGGGGGGAGGGGAGGATAAAAAGGGGTTTGGAAGGGCTATGGGGACGGGTGAAGGTGGCTTTTGTTGTGTGTGTATGGTCCAGCTGAAATGATGGGCGTTGTTAAAAGCAACCTTTGTAAAAGAGGTGTTAATTTATTATTTGAGGTCACTCCCTGAAGTAGCTATTGTAGGCGGGATTGGAATTGCGTGATCCGGCCCGTAAGGATGTAGAACCGGGGAAGTGGGTACTTTTCGGGGGTATTGGGAGATTTAATGTAAAGGGGTGGGATTAAAGGACGTGGTGGGGGGGGGAGGGGTGTTGAGCATACTTTTGTACGTCGGGGAAATTATGCGGCGCGACTTGTTTAGAGTGTACGTGTCACGCACCATCGTAGTTTTAATAGTGTGCGTGTTTTAGATGTGGTGTTTTCTGATCATAGAGGGTTCTTGTGGACGCAGGGTGGGAGGGTTTACCTAAGAGGGGTTGTAGTTATTGGAAATTGAATGTTAAAATTTGTTAAAAGGGGAGGAGAATAGGAAATCTTTTGAGTGTTTTTGGGAGGGTTTGTTAGCAGGGGTCCGGGGGATGGAGACTTGGTTAGGTGGTGGGATGTGGTGGTTTAAAAAAACGTATTCGGGATTAACTATGTTGGCTTGGGAGGGAAAGTAATCAACTTTTATATGGGCTACAGGGGTATTTAGAAGGACAGTTACGCAATTGTTATGTGGGTGGTGCGAGATACCTGTGGAGGAAATAGAGGTTTTAAAAGCACGTATTAAGGGTTTGCATAATGATCGATTTGATGGTGCACGTGTGGCTGGAGGGTTGGAGGAGGTTCTCTACGGGGATCGGCTTCGGCGTGTGCATTAAGGGGACAGCAGAAGAGGAGGGCAACCCAGGAGATGATGGGATTAACAGTCAAGTGGGGATGGGGGGTATAGGGAAGGGCAGGTTTTGTTGTGGGAACTGAAGGTTATGAGTGGATATATTAAATGCATGGTTTAGGTCATATGCACAACAGGTGGGTATACGAGTGATGCTTTAAGGGGAATGGGTGATTATGTGCAATGCGAGTTGATGGTAGAGGATAGGGAGACTTTGGAAGGACAGATTACGGAAGGGGAAATTTGGAGGCTATAGTAGGTGCAAGTTTAGGTAAGGCCCGGGTGTGACGGGTTGCCAAAATGTTTTTATGTTAAGAACTGGGAAAGTATTGAGGGAATTTTTAGTCAGATTGTTCATGTAATGAAGGGAAGATGGGGCAATGGGTGAGCAGCAAAGGACTGTTTTTGTTGATTAGTGCCAAAGGGTGGACAGACCACGGTAGAAGATTTTTCCGTGCAATATCGTTATGTGCGGTGATTATAAGTTATTTGCAAGGGTTATTAGGGAACAGAATCAACAGGTTTTAGGTAAATAATTGATAGAGGGGCAATATGGCATACCGGGTAGATCAATGTATGAAGGGCATGGAGCTATTAGGAGTTTTATAGAGCATAGGGGGGAGGGGGGAGGGGGTTTTTTTGGCTCTGGATTGGAGAGCTGCTTATGATAGCGTAGGAAAAGGGGTGCATTATGGAGTTTTATGCGTTGGTTGGGTTTCGGGAGGGAAATTGTTTCTTGGGCAAAAACTTTGTATCTGGGTTGCAGTTATGAGAATACAGGTTAATGGACGACTAGGTGATAGCATTCAGATGGGAAGGGGTTTGCGAAAAGGGATGCCCTTGTCGCAAATTTTGTTTGCTTGTCTTCAAGAACCCTTTATAGGGCAGTTAGGTGGAGTATAGCGAGAGCGAGGGTGGTGTTCACGTGAAGGGGGGAAGCGGGTATAGTGGGGTTACGTGGAGATACGACTGTCTTGGGTGGGGAAAGTGAAGGGATTTACATAAGGTAGAAAGGGTGATAGACGTTTTGGTGAGGCTACAGGGATGAAAATTAATGTAGTAAAGTCCAAGTATTTGGATCTAGGGGATAGTGTACATTTAATGGTGAGACTGTTGAGGGGTGGGTGGGCGTGTGGTAGATCAGCTGTTGATATGTGGGATAGTGTACATGCGGAATGATAGGGATGCACAAGAGGCAAATTCGAGGCGCACCGTGGATGGGAGTTTTGAAAAGATTGGGAGGCTTTTGGGGGAGAGCAATTATCGTTGCATCAAGGGTTATAGTCACGAATGTCCTGTTTTATAGCAAGTTATGGCACGTGGGTGGCAATATATCCGTTACGACGGTGTGAGGGGCAACGGTTTGCAAACTGTGGGTATTCAGATTTATATGGGGATCGGGTTGTGACTGGCTAAGTAGAGGGGGGGTGTCGCTTCCGTTAGCCAGGGGGGCTGGGGCTTTACCTCTTTAGAGCGTATGTTGAGTGTGTTTCTGAAAAGGGGGTTTGTGGGGGGAGGGGGTGAGGGGGGGGGCCTTGAAAGAACTGCGCATGGATATGCAACGGTGGTGGAGGGGTAGGGATTTAAAGTTTGGGGGAGGCTATGTTGCGGTTTTACTGAAGGTAAGGGATCCGAAACAGCTTAATTGAGGTTCTTGAGAGGGTGGGGGGTGGGTCTGTAGGTGGCGGCAGTTGAGGGGGCATTTCCCTAGTATGCATGGGGTTCTGTATGGAAATGTCTTCAACAACTACGTGTAAAACCAAGTGTCAGGGAGGTTTTTGTTTAGGTTTTTTTCATGGGGTCTTGCCGTTTTGGGGTTGTGTTATTTAATAGGAGATTAAGGGAGGGTGGGGAGTGCAAAGCGTTTTGGATGTCCGGAAACCTATTTCACGCTGTGTACTTTTGTACTTGTTTAGAGATGTGAGGGGGCTGGCTAAATAGAGTAGTTAGGTTAGTGGGTGGGGAAGGGTTACAGGTGTTGCGGGTGTTAAGTTTAGATATAGGTGGGTGGAGTCAGCAGGTGGTGAAAGCGGTTGCGTATGTGGTCACAGATTTTTTTTTATATATCTTGGGCAATGAGGGAGGTGGGAGTCGAGGAAAGGATAAGAGTGTTAGGGGCCACGATGTATAGAACAAAGTGCCGCAATAGGGATCTTTATGGGGGGAAAATGGGAGGGCAGCATTTACTGAAGGTTATCGTAGATTCAGGTTGAAGGATTTAAGAGATTTAAGTGTAAAGTAAGGGGTTGCGGCGGGCTAGTTTTCTTGAGTATGGAAATGTGTTAAATGTTAGCGTGTGTGGTAAAGTTTGGTAATATAATAAAATAAGCTTCTTTTGTGATGTGAGTTTGGTCTGGGTAGTTGTGTAAGATATGTTTTTCACATTGTTTTTCAGAAGGTATTGAATTTAATATGTAAGTAGTGTTGTTACACTACATTGTGTGTATGTGTGAGAGGGTACATCTCACAGTATTTGTGTGTTTGATGGTTTGAGGTGACACAAGGCTGATTAAGTATGTCTGGATTCTCCTTTTGTCCTCAAAGGTGTTATACAAAGATAGTACTGTGGTGTATGTGATGTGTAGGTTTATATGTATTCAACATGCTTGTTGTATGTTCCCTTTCGTTACTTTGTTTCAATTGTCATTTCTATTCACTTTGTATAGCATTATACAACGGTATCGTTCTTTACCATATGAAGTAATTTTTTTAGACGCATTCCTTTTGTGTTGATATTGTTGTATACGGGTTTAAGTGTAAATGTATGAGTCGGTTTTGAGATCTAAGCTGTTTTTTTGTTGTTTATTTGTATTTTGGTAATGTAAAGCTGTAATGTTAGGAATAAGTATGTAGATGTTCTAGTAGGATTATGATGTTAGGTTTTGGTTTATTGATTAATGAGAAGGCTGGAAGTAACTGTTACATTTTCTTGTATATATTATTTTCAATTGTATGAGTCTTTGTCATATGTCATGTTAAATGTAAAATTTATATGGAAGTTAGGTTTTGAGTCATTGAATGTTTTTATGTCAGTTCATGACCCTGTTACTGTGTTTATTTGTAGCTGTTATTGCCATAAGTTAATGTTTGTATGTTTTACAGATATATCTTGCAAGTATAGGTGCAATCCATTAAAAAAAAAAAAAAATTACCCAAAATTTTTGCGAAAACCTTATAGTCTGCACAGAGCAACGATATCGCCCTATACTTCCCAAGGTTTGGCTGCCCTTTGCCTTTCGGGACCAACACTACAACTGCCGTATTCTGCTTATCCCCTAACGTACCCTTCTCCTTCATACAATTTAATAATCTTACCATGAACTTCCCAATCAACTCCCAATGCTGCAAATAAAATTCCACCGGTAAACCATCAATACCCGGGGCCTTGCCCTTCCTCATTCCGTGTAAAGCAATTTCAATTTCCTCCTCAGTAATAACCCCACCCAAAGCCTTCCTATCACTGTGACCCCAAAAAGCACTTAGCATACGTGCACACCTTACTTAAATTTCCCCCCCTTCATCCACGCCATACTAGTCCAGTGTTTTTTATACCATGTTCCGCATATGCACTCATAGTTTTTTGTTTTTATCACTT
>NW_026471010.1:0-32547 GCF_026875155.1 Cherax quadricarinatus | reverse complement strand
CGATTGCATTTTTATGCGGTATAAGTATGCGTGCCAGTATGGAACCTGTACTGATGAAGCATGTAAAGTTTCAAAAAGAAGGGTTTGCAACGTAATTAGTACCAGAGGTGAGGGTACGAACTATGTAAGGAGAGGTGACATGATTCGACGTGGACAGGGAGAGTGTGTGAGATTTGTGTCCTTAGGACTCACGAAATCGTAATAATGCTAACCTCCTAGGGTTTGTATGAATGTACCTAGTTGGATGAATCTTATTGTTGCCAGTTGGCCCAGTGGCTTACGCACTGGCCTGGAGTTTTACGACTCACCGGCCATGGGTTCTAACCTACCCGTGCTGTAGTTTCATGTGTCTCAGGTACAAGAGGGTGCAGATGGAAGTTAAATGTACAGATTAGTCACATGGGCGTTAGAAAATACTAATTAACAGCGAAGTGGTAAAGGCAGCCAGGAGACGTGTGGCCAAGTGCTGCGACTCAACCCCTGCAACCACAATTGAGTATACAAGCAACCTGTCCTCTTAAATATCCACACCCTTTTCAACATTTCCTTAATATATTCTTTAGTCCACATTTCATAATTTGCCAACCTCAACCCCTATCACTAGTAATTCATGAATTATTACTACACCTTGTGCTTTTTACAACACCCTTTTTAAATCATCGAAAGTCGACTACTATTGTTTACTATTTGAAATAAAACCCATGATGCAACGTTCAGTACTGTTACCTTACGTGAAACAAACTAGCGAAGGTTCTAATTTATCTTATATCTTATACAATAATATAATCAGTACTAATCTTATACAATAATATAATCAGTACTAATCTTATATAATAATATAATCAGTACTAATCTTATATAATAATATAATCAGTACTAATCTTATACAATAATATAATCAGTAATAATCTTACACAATAATATATCAGTACTAATCTTATACAATAATATAATCAGTAATAATCTTATACAATAATATAATCAGTACTAATCTTATTTCAATAATATAATCAGTAATAATCTTATACAATAATATAATCAGTACTAATCTTATACAATAATATAATCAGTAATAATCTTATACAATAATATAATCAGCACTAATTTTATACAATAATATAATCCCGTACTAATCTTATACAATAATATAATCAGTAATAATTTTTATACAATAATATAATCAGTACTATCTTATACAATAACATATTCGTAACCCCTTCCTTCTGACATTTTACATTAACATGAAATGCGACAGCTCTGGAATGCATGTTTATCTTCTTTCAGAAATAAGGATGATGGAAGCTTCTTTTCATCTTCTTGGAATGTCTCCTGACTAATATGATCAGCTAAATATGTAGGACAAAGACAGCCAGTTCGACTTGTTTGGTCGACTTTCGCTTATTAGGCATATTGACAACGAGACATTAATTTAACCCCCCCTTTTTTAGCGATTAAACAACATTCTTATTGAAAGCGCATAGGAGAAATCATAGATAAATAACCTGAAAATTCAATGGAAGCGTATCTAACTCGCGCTTTAATCCCAGGTAGGATGAGACTAATTAGCAGATCTCACACCTGCTGCTCTTTACAGTAAATATTCTAGATTCGAGGTTGGGGAACAGGAGTAAATTACTCCAATTGGGGTAAAAATGAAAATCTTGGGTAATGAAAGCTCAATAAACATATAAAATAAAACTGCATACATTTTTTTTTTCATTATATTATTTTAATGTTGTGCTTTATTTTTAAAGTCGCGTATAATAAATACTTTTCAGCTTGTATGACTGTATTCTCCATGCAAATGGATTCAATAAACTATTTTGAATTTGAATGCTCCTTGTGCTTTCTGGATTCTGTGGGACTTTCAAGTGTAGTGGTAAATATCGCTGTACACAAATTTCTTTTGGGGTTATACCCAAAAAAGTTCGCCGACCTCTGCTCTAGGTACCCGAGTCTTAGTCAACAATAGTCGGTCGCATCCTGGGGCTGATACACCATTACTTTGGCCAGACTTTAAAATAAGCTGAGGTAGAGGATATCTCTTACCCTGTAAGATGATCTGTGTAACCGTCTTTCCCCCACAAAAATAAATCTAAATAACGTTAGCCTTTACCGTTTCTTGTGAGTGACTTACATGAGCACTTAGGCCAACCCAATATCCGGAACCATCTTTGGGATCTATTATTTATTCATCCTTTCATAATTTTAGGGAAATTCGGTTCAACAAAGACAAATTGCAGTTCACATGGTAAAACCGAGTAAATAAAGATTGAAACCAAGTATAAAACAAGCTAAAATTATTCCATAGATCGGTAATTCAATGTAAGAGACCTGGGAGTGATAGAGGATCTCACATTCAAAGATCAAATCAAACGATATTATGGTAATGGCAAGGGAAAGGTCTGGCTGGATTATTAAAACATTCAATATAAGAGATGCCGAGCCAATGACGCTTCTCTTCAACTCATTTGTTCTCTCTAGGCTGGAATACTGCTGTATACCGATGACCTCCTTCAAAGGAGGAGAAACTGCAGAACTGGAAAATGTGCAGAAAACCTACACTATTTGCATTAATTCAGTCAAAAATCCAAGTTAACGGGAATGCTTGAAATCCCTTGAACTTTACTCCGTGAGAAGTAAGAAAGAAAGAAAGATACTACATCTATATCTACACGTGGAAAATGCTGAATGGCCTGGTCACAGACCGGGCCATGGAGGTGTTGACCCCCCTAAACCCTCTTCAGGTATCCCAATCTTCACACTGAAATCCCTCCATATGCAAGCAAGAGGCTTGGCAAATGGCACAAAATACCTTGAATGAAAGAACCCGATAAGTGCAAAGGGCCCAAAACTCTTCAATATATTTTATTCGTGTATACGAGAAATTATCAATACACCCCTGATTGTCCGTCTTCAAGAGGGAACTTGGTAAGGTCCTCAAGTCGGTTCCTAATCAGCTGGGCTGTGATGCATATGTTGGTCAAATATAATAGTGCACCAGCAGTGTCTGATAACCGATAATGAAACTGCACTTACATTATTCGATATCGATAATGATATTGATAATCATGGTAGTCAGTACTTGATCAGCGGGCTGTGCCTCGTACATCGGTTTACGTGATGCCAGCAGCGACAGCCTCGTTGATCAGACCTTGATCCACCACGAGGCCTGGTCACGGACCGGGCCGCGGAGGCGTTGACCTCCGAAACCCCCTCCAGATATACTCCAGGTATACCAACATACTGAAAGATTATATCTCTACGTTATATATTTCGTGATTACAGTTGCATAAAGCACATTGTAAGCACTTCCATTATAATTCTTGAATGAGCATACACGTTATACATTATCTATTTGATTTTGCTTTGAAAGCCATATTAATCCTCATATTTTTATTTAATTACTGAATCAATGATTTTATGAGATTGTGTATGTCTGAAAAACCTAGGCTACACTGCATTTTTATCGTTTTTAAATGCAAAGACATGAAGGAAATGAAAAGCATCGCCATGTTGGACGCCATCTTGAAGTCCTGCTTTACCACAAAGTGAATTTTCGGGGACTTGATGTGTTTTAAAATCCTCTTATATATCTTTCCGAAAGTTTCAGCTTGTTACAATTTTCTTCAGAGTTTAGGGCTTTTCTGAGCTAATACTCCTGGACAACGCGTTCGGCTGGCACCAACAGCCTAGTCGATTAGCCCATCAAACTTTTAGACCTGATCTGGGACTGGGACGCGGTGGCAATTCCTGAAATAGTTTACCGCTAACTTAGAGGTAACACGTAAACCTAGCAGGGGTAGGCCAGCCAACGATATTTAACTACTTAATCAGGTTATCACTTGATTAATTAAGAGACTTTACCAGAGACGCTGTCCTGTTTCATGACAAACAAAATACCACCACTAGGTACCTAGAACCACTTACCAGCTAAAGTCACCACCAGAGTCACTGGGACCTGACAGAAGCAATGACCTGGACAGAGAGAACGCTAGGCACTCTCAGAATGTTGGGATTTATTTCTGCAGCAGCTGCTATTATTGGCACATCACTGTTGATTTTTTACACTAATCAATTTTACAGGGTAAGAGGTGTTATCCTGCCACAGCTCGTTTCAAAGCCCAGCCCTATCTTAAGGTATACTACCACCACCCCAGGATGCAATTCACAAACAGTCGACTAACACTTAAAGGTACCCTATTAACTGCTAGGTGAACCGAGGCAGGAGTTGTAAAGGAACATGCCTAACGTTTCCACCCATGCTGGGGATCAAACCACGGACACTCACTACATGAGCTGAGTACGCTTCCAACCGAGCCATAGGTTACATAATTTTCCTGCGATGCAGCTCTCGTTACTGTCAATGGTACTCCTGCTACTGTTACTGATGCTGTTGTAATTACTGATAGTGAATGGGTTGTTTCTATTATTGTGAAGCTGATCTCCTTACTAATGCTGTTGTTTCTGATACTGATGCCGTTGCGGTTGCTGCTGTAACTGTTGATGCATCTAACTGTTGTTTGTACAGAATCACACAAAAACGGTATTTTCCGATAAACTTCGTGTTTTTACCCACATAGCCTATCCACATCGTGTCCTACAAATAGGAGAAGTGTTTTTGCTTGTTTTGTGTTTTTCTGTATTTATTATTCTAATTAATGGCTAGATTAGCGTAAATTTATCTATAAGTATTGTTAAACCAGGAATAACGAAATAACAAAAACGGACAGTTTACGTCTGGCAGCTCGAAGCGTATCGTCGAGTTTTTTTTTTATGAGTCTTTTTCTCGCAAAACGAGTGAATAATCGTTCATTTGATCGTTTCCTAGTTAAGCTATCCATTTTTTTCCAAAATTTTGCGGTAGTTTTTTTTAATTGCGTAGTATGGCAAGAAGAAACCCTAATCAACCTAACCTAACATATATTTAAAAATGGATTTGAAAGTTTGGGAATTAACAAAGTGCCCGCTGAGTATCTCGTAAAAAAAAATCAACGTTTTAAACTGAGGATAAGCTGAATGTGGAAGAGGGCAAGAAACGCTTTTTGGGGGTCCAAGCTGTAAGAAGATTTCATTCAGCCAAGGATTGGTGGAGCTTCCCTTTTTGGGGGAGTAAAACCTGAAGAAAGCCCTTTTTAGCAACAACGGCTCCCTGCCCCCAACACAAAATACACCAAAACCCTCTCCCTTAGTATGTCGCCCCTTGGTCTCCGCCAACCCCCTCAATGGTGAAACCTGCGCCCGACCGTCATTGCCTGCAAAGATATTTTGGAGCTCACATCCCTTTTTTGTTTTGGGTTTAGACCCAGCTGTTTCCTCTCCCCCACTACTTTTTCTTACCCCCCAGGCCCCGTCCCCCCCTCATGGGTTCTTGAAGTAATTTTGGGTTATTTAAAAGAAAGGGACGGATCTGATCCGTTCACCCAAAAACATTTAAAAAATTGTATTGCCATTGAACAAAACTAATTTGATTAGAAATTATACTTTGACGTTTTTCATTTGTACTTTTAGAAAATTTATTCCTTATCCTCATATCAGACTAAAAGAGATGTACACCCCAGCCCGATCATCCTTTGCGGATGATACTAGATTGCATAGGTGTCATCTGCTGAGGAGCGGTTAACCCAAGAAGATAAAACAAATTTTTCCCCGGGGCAATATGATTTTAAAGGGGGACAAATCCACTACTCCGTTTGGAAACTGGGGGAATAATACTAAACAGGTTTAAATACTGACCCGGCCATACAAAAAGGCGGAAAAATAATGAAAGGGGCCCTGGGAGTTAATGTTGAGGATCTCACTTTAAAGGATCACAACAGTGCCACGATCGCAGTGCAAAAAAAAAGATTGGAGGAAAATGAGAACTTTCAAAACGAGGATCCCAAGCCCATGATGACCCTTTTCAATCACTTTTCTCTCTAGCTGGAATCTGCGTCATTAACATCTCCTTCAAAGCGGTGAAACGCAGATTAGAGAGTGTACAAGACCCTTTTACTGCACGTATAAGTTCTGTCAAACCTTAAACTACGGGGAAAACGTTGGAAGCACTGACTTGTACTGTTGGAACGCAGGAGGGGGTATATCATAATCTACACTTGGAAAAATTTTGGGAAGGGAAGGGTCCCAAATTGCACACAGAAATCACCCCCTAAAAAAGTAAAAAGATGGGCGGCGATGAAAAAATGCCCCAATAAAAAGTGGGGGCCATTGGTACCTAAGGAAAAACACATAAGTGCCCGGGGGGCCCAAAAAACGTTCAACGCTCCCATAAAAGCTTGGGGGAATTCCCAATAAACCCCCCTGGTGCCTTCAAGAGAGAGCGGACAGATCCCCAAAAGTCATGCCCGGGACAGGGGGCTGTGGTCGTACGGGGGACTGCGTGCGGCCACGTAACAGCCTAGTTGATCGGGCCCCTGATCATCGGGGGGCCTGGTCAGGGCCCGGGGGCCGCGGGGGCGTTGCCCCCCGGAATAACCCCCAGATAACCCCCAGATGCCCAGATTTTGTGATATTGAAATAGAGCAAATCATGCAAGGTATTTTTTGAGTGGGCGTATCCTCGGAAGTTAAAGTAATACATAAATGTTCTTCAATAAAAAAAATTTATTTTCAAACATTTTTAAAGATGTGGAAATTAAAATTTTGGGTTCTAAAAAATTTTTCTGGGTAAACCAGGGGTTGTTATATCATGTTTAAAAACAGTGGGACCCCGGGTTTATCCTGTACCAACAGGGGAAACCACGTAGTAGCAAACACTTAACCCAATAGGAACCCAGAGGCTGTTATATTGTACCAAAAAGTATAAGCCAGGGGGTAAATATCATGATCCAACAGTGGGGGTCAGTGGTTGTTATATCATGTTCCCAAAACCTTGGAGAGCAGTGGTTGTTATTATGATACAACAGGGGTGAGTCGGGGTTGTTATATCACTGATTAAAAAGGGGAGTCGTGGTTTTATATCAATTATATCAACACTTGGAGACCCCAGTATTGAATATTATGATAAAACTGGTGATCAGTGGTTGTTATAAAAACATAAAACATAAAAAAGGGGAGGAACCTGGGGGAGCCTGGGGGCCCTATAGGCAGTCATTTAAAAATTATCCCACTAAAAAACATTTGCCCAACCCTTTTCAATCCCCACCCAAGAAATAAGCTCTGATGTGAAAGTCCCACTCAAACCAACCCCTCCCCTTCTTACTTATCCAAACCCTAGATTTGAAATACCCAAAGTCCCAGCTCAATAACCCAATGGAACTTTCCACTCACAACTACCCTATTTCCAAACCAATTTTCCTATGTCCTTTCCCTGATACAAAAGTGGTGAGTTAGGGGTTGTTATACATGATATAACACTTGGAGAGCCAGTGTTGATAATTACTCAGGGTCATTATAGACAGAAACACGTTTAGACATCTCTTTCCTTGTCAAAAGAACTTAACATAATTTTATTAGGGTTTTTAAACTGCTGGGTGTGTGTGTGTGTGTGAGGAGTTGTTAGTTTTGTTTTCGAAGGTACAGTCGATAGAATCGGCTTTTATTTGGGTTTTTTGTGGTGAAATCACCTTAGTGTTGGGCGTGTGCACCCAACCCCACTCACCATAGTAGTTGCGGGTCGGTCCAGCCCCCGGCCCCCCTCCTCCCCACTAGTACCTCCCCCCGGGCTCAAAGAGTTTTTTTAATTCTTTCTAAGCCGCAAAAATCCATAGGGGCCCATTCAGCGTAAGACGTGGTGGAGGCTCGACCGTACGCTGCTGAGCCCAGAACCCCTTTGTATCCCCATAGTCCGGTTTAAAGAGCCCCCATCGTACCCCTTAAAAAGCCATGCATGATTTCCCCCTCCACCCCCTTTTTCCAGTTCGTTCCGTTTCCCCGAATACTCCAAGGATGTAAAAATACCCCCCAACATCCCTTGATCCCCTGTGTGGTACTCACCTTTTTTAACTCACCGTATGTGGTTGAAGGGGTCGAGGCCAGCTGTGTGTGGGTGTGTTGTGGTGTCCTATAATTAACTATTTTCACATAAATTTATACAAAGTAAATTAACATTAAAAAACAAATTAAAAAGGGGAAGGTAGCAAAAATTTTTGAAAAGATGCTTGGGGGTGTGTAAGAAATCAAAACATATTTATCACGATTTGTGAGGTAAACCCAAAAAAATCTTCAAAATTATTGCGATGTTTATTAGTGTATTGATATCCCCAGTTTATTTTGGTATGTGAAATTTCTAATACTCCCCCCCCAAAAAAATTTAGGTTTTAGAGATGCTCGTGTAATTATTTATAAATGTATGGTTTTACAACCAGGAGCCAAAGGGCCTGTTTATCCTGGGGTAAAGGGAGCAAAATAAACACAGCAAAAAAATTTTTTTATTTATTTATCCTTCCCCAAATTTAAAAAACAGAAAGTTGTAAAATTTTAACACTATGTCAGTGAGGGTATTAGTGCACCCCACGGAAAGCAAGGCAAATAAACCACTAGAGAGAAAAACCGTGTTCAACCCCGCTCTAAAGGGGAATGAAAAGGGGCAAAAAGGGAAAGGGGGGTCCCCACAAAACCTCTGCGATTCCCAAAAACCCTCTTTCATTGGCGGGGAAACCGGGGGACTACCGGGAGTCTACCTGGGGGAATTCCAGAGTTTAACGCCCCGGGGCCCCGGTCCCGCCCAGGCCCCCCGGGGGACCGGGGCCCTGTAACGAGGTGTTACTGTGGTCGACGAACCGCGTACACCCCCCCCGGGGCTGATCCGGCCCTTTTCAGGTATCTGTCCAGCCCCCTTTGAAGACAACCCGGGGGTTTCCCGTAATCCCCCCTTATTGCGGTGGGGGGGCTTTTGAACATCTTGGGCCCCGGACACTTTTTTGGGGTTTTTCTCTTAGTTACCAGTGAGCCCTATTTTCACTGGGGTAGTTGCATCGCCTCCCAAGTTTTTTGCTTTCGTATGGAGTGATTTTTGTGGCATATTGGGGCCCAGTCCCCCCAAATCTTCCAGGAGTAGTTATGATATATCCTCTCGCCTGCGCTTAGTGATACAAGCAAGTGCTTCCAGGCGCTCCGTTTTTAATGTTTTGAGGGAATTATACGTGCAAAAAAAAGGGTTTCCCCTTGTACATCTTGCTCTGCAATTTCACCTCCCCTTGAAGGGGGAGTTAATGTACAGCAGTTTTCCAGCCTAGAAAGAATAAGTGTTTTTAAAAAGGACATCTTTGGGTTTAGCTTCTTGTTTTTAATGTTCTATTATCCTTTCCTTCATTTTTCCTAGAGATGTGATGTGGCATTTTGTGACCCTTAAGGTGGATCCTCTGACTTTCCCACCCCCAGGCCCCTCTCACATTATTTTTCCTTCTATTGTGTGTTGGGGGGAGTTTGTTTTTTTCTCAGTTCTAGCTAATTTTTCCCCCATTTTTCCAAAAAGGAGTATTTAAATTTTGTCTTCATTGAACATTATGTTCTCCGTTCCCCTTGGGAAAATTGGTTTAATTTTTTGGAGGTTAACGTGCCCCAAATGGATGAACTCTCTGCGTCCTGTATCGTCTGAAAAGATGATACAGCGTGGGGTTTTCCCCATCTTGTCTATTTGATGTGAAAATAAGGAAAGGATATGTGTGAGATGTCCCTTGTGGGGACAGAGCTCTTCCTTGGCAGCTTGATTTAACTTGTTTCCCATACTTTTGTGTGCATTTTTAGAAATTTTAAAAATATATCTCCCATTTTGCGGTTTACCCCTTTGGCACCTTTTTTGTGTGCTTTTACCTGGTCCCATTTGTAAAAAGGCTTTTGAAAGTCTGTGTTATCACCCGCATTTTTTTTTTTTTCCAGTGCATTAGGCCATATCAAATGGCGCATTGCGAAAGGCAGGGCAACCTGCTCTGAACCATGTTCCCGGGGTTGTGCTTTTTGGGGGAGCCCAGGTGGTTTCTTCTTTTTTAAAAACTTTAAAGATTTTAGATGGGGGACGTTAAAGCTATTGGTCTATAGTTTTTATTACTGCTTTGCTGAAAACCTTTATGGAGGGGGGCATATCGGGGTTTTTTTTTAGTGACTGTGGAATCTCGCTGTGTCAAAGTCCTCCCCCATAGATATTGGGGCCCCGTAAGAGGGGTTTTTTTGCTTTTTTTAATGAACACCGATTCCACATTTGGGGCCCCTGGGGGAGTGCATGGGATGTCTCGATGGCTTTCTAAAATTAGGGGAGTTAGAGTTATCTCAAAATCGGCCTACATTGGGGGGTTTTGAGGCCATTCATGAAAAAATTTTTTGGTATCTATCTTTAAAGGGTTAGTGGCTACTGAAACATGATATACTGCAATTTCAGTATCTCGTCTTTCTTTTTTGTCGTCAGTGTGGGGATCCATTTTTCTGGCGGGGTTTTTGATTGTTTTGGCGTATAAAAAGAAATTTTTCGAATTTCTTCATTTCTTTAAAACGTTTTTAGCTCCTTTGTCTTCGGGATCTTATGAGTCCTTTAAACTTCAGCCAATTTTTCTACCCCCGGGTTTGCACTACCTTCCGTGTATCAGATAATCTGGATTCTTGAGGGGCTCAATGATTTTCGTTTTTCCCGTAAGGGAGCTTCTCCCCAGTTTTTTCTTTTTTTCTTTTGTCTTATAAAAATATCCCTTTAAAATACTTCAGCTCCCAGGGGGTGATCTTTTCGAGGCATTGGTTGGGGTCCTTTTTTTAAAAATTTAAGATATCCTCCGCATGTTTTTAGGGCTATTTCCATCCCTTTTGGCCCCTTGTTTTTGAAGTTAAATTTTGGTAAAGGTACCCAAACTGAATGCTTGGCGATCAGGACCTGTGCATGCAAGTTGGACTTCGATTAGATTGTGATCAGAATTTGTTTTTGATATTGTTATATTCCTTACCGGGTCCTCAGTTTTGGAAATTAAGGTCCTTGTTTCAGTTTGTTGGGGCTCCACTATTTGCTGACTTAGAGTGTGTTTTTTGCAAAAATTTCAGCGCTCCTGCGGGTGACCTTCATTGACTATTTCCCGGGGTTTTTTTTTCTAGACATTATTTGTAATTTTTCCCTTTTTTGTGTGTTTTTGATTGAAGTCCCAACCCAAAAAGATTTTGGGGGGATGGGGCTGGAAAGTTGCCCAGACGGGAGTCGATTTTTGTGTTGTTCTTTAAAATGTTGGAAGTTGCCCCGGGTGGTTTATACATAAAATGATTTAAAAGTTTTGGTTCTCGATTTTTATTGTCAAAATTTAAACTACACTTTTTGGGGTTTTAGTATCTTGTGCAAATGGGGGGATCTTTGACGTACGGCCAGCCCCCCTTGTTCCCTTTCTTTCTGTCGACTAAAAAGGTTGTATCCAGGTATCCATTTCAGTAAAAAGTAATCTTTTGCGTGGTCCTGTAAAGCTGCAAACAGTGAATTGACCCCTCTAGAAGTCCACAATGAAAGGTTTTTTGTTGTTTGGGATGGTTAAGGCCCTGTATTTACAAATAAAAAATAGGTTGTTTGCTTTTTGTTGGGGGGGATTTGTTGTTGGCATCATGCTGGGGAGCCCGGAGGTGCCACGGGTTGTGCCTCCATCCAACAAGGCCCCAAAAGGGGGGGGACTTTTTTGGTTATCTTTTCCATTTTCTTTCTTCTTTTCCCTACCCTAAAAAATCACTTGGGGTTTGTATAGCTACATATTTCTATGATTGTTGTAGGGGCGGGTTAAACGGGGGGGGCCCCACGCAACCTCAGTCAACGGTTTGCGGGTTTGGGGGGGAGATACCCTTTAAAAATGGGGGTGTTTACATCGCCGAATAAAGGTTAGTACTCTTTGCATGCCACATATGGTGTATCGACAAATAGGAAAGGAACTTGTGTACGTTCGGACATTTATTAAAGGACACTTGTTCACTATGTATTCAAAAATCCTATAAATTTTAGATTAAAATTTTATGGGGAGCAATTTATTTATAATGATGCAGTCCTACCTTCCCTTTCTCGGGGTACAACTGCGTTTGGTTGGTCCCCAGTGATGCTATACATAAATATCCCAAGTGTTAGCAAAAGCCCCTTTAAAAATTTATAATTGAATTTGCGGGGTTTGGGGGTTTTAATATGCTGTCGTACTGGTTTTTGAGTGATTCCCCTTTCAGTAAGCTAACAATCTGACAGCTTGATGATATTTGCATGTGTCTTATTCATCTTCCTTAAATACAGTTAAAAGAAAAATAACCACGTGAAAAGGTGAAATTCCAAATCTTCTTTTTCCTTTTGTTTTTACTTTTACTTGCAATGTGAGAAATCAAAGACTTCTTGAATTAATTTTTCATGTGGTTATTTTGCATAATTAAATTACCTGTTTACTGTGATTTTTTTGGATATAATTTTATAATTATACGTTCGAAGGAATGCTAAATGTGGGGGGGGCAATTGGGGTGGAATTCAAGGAAGGGAAAATTAAATTCCTTTTGATTAAGAGCCCCCTTTGAAAACATTACAAAAAAAGAAATATTCTCTCTTTTAGCAAGGTTGGCGGGATACGCGAACATCGTCATCTGTAGTTCCCAGCAGTTGGAACAGTAAGAATTTAATATGAATCGACGGTGTATGTACACAGGGTGTGCTATTGTATACGAACAAAGTGGACTAACATCACTGACCACAAAAGTAGTCCCAGTACAGGGCAGCAACAAACCCAGTAACAAACCCAAATGGTCAACAGATGCGCACACTACCTGACAACAGACGAAACACCCGTATCACTTTTGCATAAAAACAGGGTTAAAATGCCCATAATTTTTAAAAGGGGGGGACCAGTAACCAGGGGAAGGCCTAGTCAATGACAAAAAGCTCCAAAGGGGGGGTATCATCTGACTAAGACCCGCGTCGGGAAACTTTTTTCCCTGACAAAATTTTCCCTGACCAAACTGGCTGCAACAGACGCACCCAAGCACATTTACATACAGATGCAGCGCCGCATCATGACAGAACAACGCATCCCCACATCCGGCGCAAAAAAGTAGAAGCAAAAGTTAAAGTTCATTACTTTTCCAGGTAATTACACAACTTTTTGAGGGATAGCACAAAGGGGAAAGAAGGGGCACAGCAGCAACACCAGGTTTGTCTGCAAGAAGATAAAAACGATAAAAAAACTGTGTTGGCCCGGGATGATTTTTCCCCCCTTTATTAAAAAGGGAAACCCCCGGGGGGACCGGCAAGGTTTAATTACCTGGGAGGAAACCCCCTGGGGACCGGGGAGGGAACCCCCAGGGCATAGTGCAAAGAGTGGGGGGGCCCCCATTTTTCGTTAACCGGGACCCCGGGAATTTTACCTGTTAAAAAAAGGAGGCCCCAAAAACTGAAAGGAATTGCGAAGAAAAGAAAAAAAGTTTAAGTTAGCGTGGGGGCTGGGACAGTTATAGCTGGTTGAGCTTGCCTGAAATGCACCGCTTTTAGTGGCTTTCTTTTGTGCTTAAAAATTTTTTACTAATCAAAAATACATTTTACTGCGAAAAAAAATTAAGTTGACATATTGTATAAAAGGTTTTTAATTCAGACGTGATGAACTCTTTAAACCCCGGCGTGACCCGTAAAGATTACCTTAAAGGGCTCATTGTTTTAACCAATGACTGATTTATATGTTAATTACATGACGACTGACCGGTGTGCAGTTCCTTTAAAACAGTGAAAGTCTCACATAGCATGTCTTAAGTTCAGTGGCCCTGTTTTCTGATAGCCATAAAACTTTTTATGTTTTTATCTTATTTTATATATTTTTTGTATGGTATGTTACATTTTGTTTTTTAAAAAAAGGGGACACCTAACCTAACCTCCAAAAACCCACCTAACCACCAAACCCTGCCAAAACCAAACCAACCCAACCTCCCAAAACCAAACCCAAACCAAACCCCAATTAACCCAAAAACTCCCCCAACCCTAACCTAACAAACTAACCAACCCCCAAACCCCAAACCCAACCTAATCCAACCTAACCTACCCCCAAACCCAAACCTAACCCAACCTAACCCAACCAACCCTAACCTAACTGACCTAACAAACCTAACCCCCCAAACCCAACCTAACCTAACCAACCCAAAACCAACCTAACCCAATCTAACCTAACCTACCTAACCTAACCCAACCTAACCTAACCTAACCAACCCCTAACCAAACCAAACCTAACCCTAACCAAACTTAACCCAAAATCTACCCAACCAACTTAACCAAAAAACAACCAAAACCTAACCAAACAAACCCAAACCAACCCTAAAAAAACCAAAACCTAACCTAACCAACCCCAACCCCAAAAAAAAAAACCAACCAACCAAACCAACCTAACCAAACCTAACCCAACCAAACTTAACCTAAAAAAACCTAAGCCAACCAAACCAACTAACCAAACCCAAACCAAGCCTAACCCTAACCAAACCAAACCTCCCCAACCCTAAAAAAACCAAAGGAAAACCCAACCCAACCTATTCAAACCTTAACCTAACCTAACTTGCCTTGCTAATCGAGATATTTAAAAAAAAAACCGTGCGTGAAAATGCATGTTGAAAAAAACTCAATTTAAGGGGATGGGGGGGTTTCATGCCAAAGCTATGACGCTTCCCAGTTGGTTGCACCTTCTTTTTTGCTTCTGCTACCACTTTTTTTATATGCTGTGCCGTTATTAGTTGGTAATAGGCATGTGAGTTTTACAATATGATGCTTCTATTACATTATTAGTATCACTGTTACTTCTACCGCTGTTACTGCCCAAACTTTTACTGCTATTTTTGTTACTACCCTACAGTGATCCATAATCTGCGTCAGTGATGCCCTGTATTAATCACTGTCACTGTTGCTTGCAGTGGCTGGTGTTACTTTGCTGCTTCATCCACACGACAAGAAGGGAATTTACGGTGGGACAAAGGCCGGGGCCTGCCCTAAGAGAAACTAGCTTACTAAAGGTTTCAGTATCCTTTGGATGTGTGTGTGTGTGTGTGTGTGTGTGTGTGTGGTTTTTGGGGTGTGTTTGTTGTGTGTGTTGGGGGTGTGGTATTCCTGCCAGGAAGGAGAACCATGATAGGTATTCTTTCTAGGGGAGGGGTGACCAGGGCGGTTTTTATTGCCCGGATTTGGGTGAGGTATAGGTATTCTGCTAGGGTCTCTGGGAGTACGGTATTTCTGCCAAGGTTTTTGGGGAGGTACGAATTTCTGCCGGGTCTTTGGTGAGGTAAGGAATTTTTTGCCAGGGTTTTGGGAGGCCGGGATTCCTGTCAGGGTTTTTTTGGGGAGGACAGGTATTCCGCAAGTATTTTGGGGAGGAAAAAGAATTCCTGCCAAGGCTTGTAGAGGTACAGGGGTTTAGCCCGGGGGCGGGTAAGAACAGTATTCTGCCAGGGTCTTGGTGAAGCAAGGTATTCCTCCAGATCTGGGTGAGGTACAGGATTCCTGCCCCTCTGTTGAAGTACGGTTTTTCCCGCCAGGGGCTGTGGTTAGTATTTTTTTACGGGGGTTGGGGGTGATATTTTTAAAAAATGATAGTGAAAACCAGCATGTGCTCCACAGTATTTCCTGAAAGTTACACAGTGGAAAAAACAATAAGTTAATTCCCCCCGTCCATTTCATCTCGGGATGGGTATCCAAAAAAAATAAAATTGTGGGGACTGGTCTCAAATTCCCTAAAGGGGGAAGAGGAATGTCAGATAACCTTAAAATTTGTATACCCACGGCAGCTTTTAAAGGTTTCCTGCCATCATGCCGGTGTTTTTAGAGGAATTTTCCCACAAGCGGTGGGATGGAAAAATCCCCCTGTGGGGTGGAGTGGAGGGTTTCCGGGGGTGGGGTGTAGAGGTTTCCCGCTGGGGGGGGTGGGAAGGATTCCCGTGGGGTGGGGTGGGGAGGTCTTCTGTGGGGTGGGGTGTGGGTCTTCCTGTGGGGTGGGAGGGAGGTTTCCGCTGGGGTGGGGGGTGGGGAGGTTTCCTGTGGGTGGGTGGGGGGTCTTCCGCTGGGGTGGGGTGGAAGTTTCCGCTGGGGGAGTAAAGGTCTTCCCGTGGGGGGTTTGGGTGGGAAAGGTTTTTCCCGTGAGGTGGGTGGAAGGTTTCCGTGGGGGGGGGTTAAGGTCTTCTTGCTGGGGGGGGGTTAGGGTCTTTCCCGATGAGGGGGGAGTGTAGAGGTCTTTCTGCTGGGGTGGGATGGGAAGGGCTTCCTGCTGGGGTGGGTGGGGGAGGTTTTTGTGGGGGGGGGGGTGAGGCTTCCCGAGAGGGGGAGTGTAAGGGCTTTCTGTGGGTGGGTGGAGGGTCTTCCTGCTGGGGTGGAGGGGAAGGGCTTCCGGGATGGGGGGGAGAGGGCTTTGCTCGGGGGAGTGAAAGGGTCTTCCTGCGGGGTTGGGTGGGAAGGTTTTTCCCGTGGGGGGTGGAGAGGTCTTCCCGCTGGGGTGGGGTGTAGATCTTCTTGCTGGGGGGGGTTTTAGAGGTCTTCCCGATGAGGGGAGTGTAGAGGTCTTTTTTTGGGGGGGGATGGGGAAGGCTTCCCCGCTGGGGGGGGGTGGAGAGGCTTTCTGCTGGGGGGGGGGGTTGAGGTCTTCCGATGGGTGGGGTGTAGAGGTCTTTCCGGGGGGGGAGGGGAAAGGGCTTCCCGTGGGGTGGGGGGTGGAGAGGGCTTTTCTGGGGGGGGGGTGGGGTTTTTCCTGAGAGGTGGGTGTAGAGGCTTTTGGGGGGTAAAATGGGGAAAATCTTCCTGCTGGGGGGGGGTGGAGAGGTCTTCCGCTGGGGGGGGGTTTTAGAGGTCTTCCTGATGAGGTGGAGTGTAGAGGTTTTTGTGGGGTGGGAGGGAAGGTCTTCCTTTTTGGGGTGGGGTGGAGAGGTTTTTCTGTGGGGGGAGAGTGGAGGGGTCTTCCTGCCCGGGGGGGGGCGTAAGGTCTTCTTGGGATGGGGGTTAGAGAACTTCCCGCTGGGGGGGGGTGGAGGGGTTTTCTGCTGGGGGAAGTGGAGAGGTCTTTCCCCTGGGGGGGGGCTAGAGGGCTTCCCGCGGGTGGGGGTGTAGAGAACTTCCTTGGGGGGGGGTGGGGAGGCTTTCGTGGGGGAAGGGGGAAAGGTCTTCCTTCTGGGGGGGGGTGGAAGGTCTTTTGCGGGGGGGGGTGGAAGTCTTTTTGCTGGGGGGGGGCTCTTTATCTAGGGAATTGGTATGTTTCCGGTTCCCCGAATTGAAACCTGAATACCCTTTCCATCCCCCCCCATGCGCTGTTAATCCAGGGTTTTTAACGCTCCTATGTTATAATAAATAAGTTCAAATAACCCCCTTAAAGGGCCAAAAAAAATTTTTCCTTGGGAACCAAATTTATTGTGAGATTTAAAAAGCTTTGTATGTATGTATTCCCACGAGCCCTCCTAAGCGGGGAAGGTGCCAGAGCCCGGGGCTTACTATACCCGCAGCTCCCAAAATGCCATTTTTTCCCCCGGACCCGGGGGGGGAAAGATGGCAGACCAAAGGCCC
Source organism: Cherax quadricarinatus (assembly GCF_026875155.1). Classification (NCBI taxonomy): domain Eukaryota; kingdom Metazoa; phylum Arthropoda; class Malacostraca; order Decapoda; family Parastacidae; genus Cherax; species Cherax quadricarinatus. Next base: position 15,117 of record NW_026471010.1, on the reverse strand, counting down.
ACTTTTTTCCCCACTAGCCCCCTTGAGGGGGGGAATGGAGCAAGGATGGGGGGCGGCTGGTCCCAGAAGATGAGGAGATATTGTACCCCTCCCGGCAGACATAGGTCTCAGACACCCAAGACAGGGAGCCAAGGCTGGGGCACAATCTGGAAAAAACCCCGGGCCGGGGGAGACCGGGAAATCAAAAAAGAACTAAGTTTTCTTGTGATAAAAAACAATCCTGTTGAGCGCGAGTAAACCCCCGGGGTAAACAATACCCAAAACTTTTTAAAAATTTTAAAAAATTCTCCCAATGAAAAAATTCTACAGTACTTCCCGTAGTGAAATGTAGGAGCTGCGTACACCACACATCTAATCAATGGGAAAAAAAAAAATATTTCAGAAAAAAGCAGAATTAATACACCCCAAAAATGTGGGTGGGGGTTGGCGGCCCGGGTGGTTTATTGGTTGTTGTTCAATAAAAAATGGGGTTTGTGTCTGACACAGACAAATCGCTTATTGCAGCTATTTGTTCGTGTCTTAGTTGCTTTAAGGTGCCGTTTGACCTTTGGAAGAAAAGGGAAAAGGTCAGTAATAAAAAATTACACGGAAAAATTCACTAAAAGGGGGTTGAAGGCTGCACCACCTGTGACCATGGTAACAATTCAGAAGGTAACCCCCATTTTTTTTTTTTATTTTTTTATTATTTTACCTCATTTTTTTTTAATGAAAAAAGTACTGAAAATCTAGCGATCACAGAGCATCAAAAATTTAAACGAGTGCGAAAAAATCTTTCAAAATTTTTAAATCCCGAGAAAATCTGGGAGTTTTCATCTAATAAAAGACAAAAAACCCTTTTTTGCGCTGGTTTAAAGGGGGGAGAAATCCTGAGTCTACGAAAGTTTTTTTTTTAATTTTTTGGGAAGACCCAAGAACACTAATTCATAAAATAATACATTTACAAACTCTTTAGCGAATAAAAAAGGGCGGGTTAATATTTATAAACTATCTAAGCAAAGTTAAAATTAAATATATTTAAAAAACTACTCTAAAAGATAAACAAAGACTGGCTTAAGTATCTCTAAGCAGATAAATTCGGATTAAACTATTTTTAAAAATGGTTTAAAACCCCGAAAGGAAATGTGTATTGTTTTACCTGGTGGGCCTGAAAGGAAAACCTGGTATATACACCAAAGAAAAAAAAAAAAAAAACCAACGAAACGAAAAAATTATATTATTAATATATATTTTAAAATATATATTATATATATATTTATATTATATATTATATTTAATATACATGGGCCCCCGCAAGGAACTTTAAACGTGCAAGAGGGGGGGTGTTATGCGAAATGTTGCATTTCGAATTTTTTTTCCCCCCTTTAAAAAATAATGGAAATAAAATTAATCCGTGCAAGAACCCAAAAAAATATGAAAAAAAAATTTTTTTCCACAAAAAAAAGTTAATTTTTTACACACAAACTGAAAAAGGCATGCACAATTACATGAACTTACTTTTATTGAAGATCTGTGTGATTGATGGGTGGGGGGGGAGGCTTATCTTCTTACGTTTAGAAGGGGAACCTTCCATTTGGACTTGAGTAGCAAGTCCTTTTCTGGGGGTTTTTCCCTTCTTTTTTTAATCCCTGGGACCAGCTTTGGGGTCATGGACCTCTGTCGCCAAAAAAATCTGTCCCTAGACTTGTCCCCCCGTTCCTTAAGACTTTTTAAAAAAGGGGGCCCTAAACATTTTTATTGAAATATCCCAGCACGGCTTGCAACAGCTGTGTCAAGGTTTTTTCCTAAAGGGGTTTTCATTCAACCCCCTGTGCAACTTTTCCCTTTAATTTTTGAAGTAGGCAATGGATTCCCCAAATGGCATAGGCTTCTCAGGGGGTTAGCCCCAAACCCCCCAAAAACTTTCTTAATTTCCATACTAATTCTCACCCTTTTTTTTCCACAGGTTGGCACTAGAAGCTTTCTTGGGCCCATGGCACTTATTTCCAAAAAAGCACGAAAACATGTAATATACGAAAAATTCCGAGTGTAGCTTGAATGTTACCCGGAGGGGGACTGGTAAAAATGGGACGGGCGGCACATGTGAGGTGGGTGAGGGCCCCATTGGAGCGTCTCGGGCGAAGTTCCTGAGGGGGTTTTGTCTACTATTGGGGCAAAATTTCACGAACCCAAAACGTTCCTAGCGGTTTTCGCTATGCAAGGCGTTCGCTTTTCGGGGGTCCACGTATATACTTTTTGGGAATGTTGCTTTTGCGTGCCGGAAAGAAGGGGGAAAAAAGGCTAGCCTCAATATAATTTTAAACCTTAAAGTTTTCCTAGAGTTGAAACCTCATTCGCCTTCCCCGTCCAACAAAAAAAAAGACAAAACCCCCTCACCTATGAAATGAAAAAAATCAAGTCCGTGAGCAAGAAAGTTGAAAAGGGAAACAGTGGGGGGATCAAAATTTTTACCAGGAGAAAGGTGTCCGGGAGCTGCCGCTGAAGCCTTTGAGGAAAACCCTGCCAGGGAAACCATGGCACCAACAGTTTTAACACCCCTTTCCTCACTATGGAAAACCCTTATTTGGGAAGACTCAGACATTTAAAAGCAATAATGTCGTTCCCTTGGTCTGGGGGGGTTACACTGAATAAAGGGCCCAGATTTTTAAGGAAATGGTTAATCCAGTTATTGGGGGAAAAAGCAGAGACACGTTTCAGAGATTACAAGGTTCTCAAAATTCCCTTTGGCTGGTCTGATTTTGATGAAATTGACCTTTCTTTTTTTTGCAACACTTTGTGCCTTAAAAAAAAGGATGGGGAATTCGGCCAATTGCAGTAGGCAACACTTTCCCGCCTCGATCCAAATGCTGTCCGAAGTATTCGTGCACAGGCAGCCTTTATGCTTCAACCAAACCACTTGGGTTTGGGGTCTCTCAAGGAAATGAAAAAGCGGTTCATCAACAAGGGGTATATCAACAACCTGCCCGGGGGACAATGCAGTGGTAAAATTAGATTTCAAGAATGCGTTCAAATTTCCCAAAAGAGACGTGGTATTACAGCAGACAAGAACTTTCCCCGGTTTTCCCCTTTGTTTCATGGGTATAGCAAGGAATCAATGCTTCTCTTTGGGGGAGCAAAGAAATCCTATCGGAGGGTGTCCAACAAGGGTCCTCTTGCACCATTTCCTTTTGTTTTAGGTTAGGGAAATCACAGTCAACTACCAGCGAGCTAAAAATCTGGTTTCCCAGTGGGGGCACATAGCATACAAAGGGTCCCTCCCACTGACCTTACACAGGTAATGACACGGGGGCAGGAAAAAGGGGCTATCCCGAATCCACCAAATTGAAATCATCTCAGTCAGTAACAAGTGTAAATGTAGTGAGATCAAAATACCGGAGCAGCAGTCATTGCCTCCATAAAGTTCTTGCTAGGAGCACCTCTGGGAAAACAATGCCATTGGGCACATTTTCAGGAAGAAAATTGGAAGAGTTAAGAAGAATGGGGAAAAAGAATAGCAATCTGGCAATCACGATGCCTTGTACCTTTTCCAAAGTGCTTGAGTCTGCCAGGTTGACAAATTTCCTAAATGGCACCTTCATATGATAAACCCCTTTTTTTGCACGAACTGACAGTATTTGAGGAGTTTTTACGAAAACACTTAACATACTCTAGAGACGGGGATGGAACCAAGTACATTCCATCAACTAGGGGGCTTTTGGGTCGCAAAAAATCACAGATTGCTTACCTACTTTTCTTCCTCGTGTATTGCATCCAGAGACTCGTAGCAGCGTTCTCCCTGACATTTTGGGACAAATTTGGGGTCCAGGACCAAAAAATTCATTGACGGAGCAATGATCTGGGATAAATCTAAAGGGCTTGAAACCAGACCCTTTCCCCCCAAACAACACAAAAATCGCACTGGGGTGGTTCCATAGTGGAAAAAAAGCCTCAACAATGCTTCAGAGTGTGCAGGGAAGGATAGAGCCGCCTCCTGGCAGTGAGAGCCCTCAGCTGGGGACTTTCTGTTGGTGTCCCAACTCAGCTTTTCACAGCCCCGACCAAACCATCCGCATCGGGGTTTCCCTTTGACTTTCCGCCCTATTCCGCCGAACCAGGTTATTTGTGGGAGTGAAGCACAACGATTCGGGTCCTGTTTGTGTGCCCCTAAATCCCAGGGGAAAGATTTGCAAGACATGGGAGGTTAAAAAATTATCAAAGGGCCTCACAAAATCTGGGTGCCCACAGTAAGGGACCACCCCAATATGCAGATCTGATGGGACCAGAAGCGCCAAAAATGGTATCACCCTTCAAACCGGACAGAGGGAAGCAGGTGGTGTGGGATTACTGTGCATCTACCCTTTGGGGTACCCATCTCCAAACCGGGAGGAGGAGGGCCGCCAGTTTCAGGGTCCAAAAAACTAGAAATATGGGAACTTCCCCCTCATTTAGTTTGTTCCCAAGGCTCAGAGACCCCTTGGTCATGGGGGAAAAAGTGCTCTAAATTCCCTTTAAAGGGGCTGGGGAAAAAAACTCATCAGGGAATAGGGATCCCAGGGCAGTTAGTTTTTTGTTCCAGCGGTCAGTGCGGGGTTAAAGGGGTAATGCTGTGATTTTGGGCACTGCCCCCCTCCCCGAGGGGCTGGATGAGATTTTTGCCTTTTTACGGTATACACATAAACAAATGTACCTTTTATGCCCCCTTTTTATCAACAAAATATCTTTAAATCTTCTTACTATATTATGTAATAAAATATTCCATTTGGTTAAAAAAAAATATTAAAAGATGGGTTAGGGGAAATGGAATATTCAAACGGTTCAGGAAGAAATCCAAAAATTTTCCTTGAAGCCTTTTTATACTTTGAGGCAGGGCCCCCAATTTACGCAGAGGGGGACCCATTATATATATATATAATAATATTAATTTATATTTTATATTTAAATATATTATAATTTTTAATATATATAATATAAATATTATATGTGCCGAATATGTAAAACGGGAATTACGTCCCATATGTAAAAATGGGGAATTATCGTGCCCAATAGTAAAACTGGGCAAAATTTTCTCCGAATATGTAAAATGGGGAATTAGCAAGAAACTCATTTAAAATTAAGTCCTTTTTTAAAATTTTCTTTAGTTTTAAAATATATTTTTTTCTTTTAAAGTTAATGTAAAAATTTTTTAATTTTGCATCAAAAAAATTTAGAAAAAAAATTTCCAACCTTATTTAACAAGAACAAATTATTTTAGCCCAACGCAATAATATATTTTAGATTTTTTCAATAATTTTTAAAACTAAACAAACACAGTGAAATATATTTTTTTCGTTGGTTCAGAAAGTTTTTGGGGAAATTTCTGCATACACAAATTTTTACTTGTCCATAGGCAAGTGACGTTTCTATTTTAAACCAAATCGCAAGGGTTTTGCTTTCGCACGACATATATTATATTTAATATATATATTATATATAATATATAATTATTATTAATCGCGTCCCAGGGGCGCGACTCGCACCATCGGCTAACCCCCAGGACCTACTTGTAACAGGGAAGCAGGTGTAAGGAAAAAGGATTCCTCCATACCGGGATCGAACCACGGACATTTACGGGTAGCTGAGGCTACCAACCGAGGTGGGCCCAGGAAAAGTAGAAAGGTGACAGATGGTATGAGACTGTCCATTCACAACACCAGCCCTCTTCACCTCGTTCGTAAAAAGAGTATTGTTTCCACGAATTAAACAGTCGGGGGGACTTGGTAACAGGGGACCCACGGCACAAAAAAAAAAAACAAAGGCGAAGCTGGGGTTTGAAAGTATGGAAGAAAAAATGGAAAAAAGTAGTGGCCGAGTTAGGTAAATTTTCGCAGCAATTCCAAAATAAGCAATGCAAAAATGTGGAGAGGAGGGAAAACCCCTTTAAAACTATTTGAAAGTTCAGAGTGCAGGATATGAATAAATTCCATGTATGACAAAGAAATATGTTAATTTTAAAGGGTTGGGTAGCAGTTCAAAAAAAAAAAAAGAAGCAAATTACTGCAATTAATAATATCGTTTGTGAAAGGGAGTAATCATGAATGATTTTAAAGACCAAGGGTGGGTTGATATGTCCAGTCGTGTCGTACTGGGTTTAAATGTATGCTTTTTGGCGGTGTGCGCACTCCTCCCAAATAATTTGTGCTTATAAATAAAAAATTTCTTCCCATACAATATTTTAAAAATGGGAATTAAAAAGAATATAGTATACCCCGATAAATATCAGCCAAAATGATTGTTGTGAGAATGAAAAATAGAAAACCATAGACGCACAAAGGCAAGCAGGGGTTTGGGCCGGGTGACAGCTTGTTCACGCAAGGAGTTTCAAGCACGCAAGTAACACCAGAATAAATTATATTAATAGGTCCACCATATAACAACTAGTTATTAAAAAACTAATGGGAAATAACATAACAAAAATTGCACAAATTGTTTAAAGGAAAATTTTATTTTTACTTTCAGTGGCGTTCTCGTGTTTCTTACAACGGGCATGCGGCTAGTAGGCATATTAGCATGCGGATTAGTATGTATGATTCTCCGGGCCCTTAGCAACTCGTTCCTAAAGCTGCACAGTGGTGGGATCACCTGAAGACCACGCGGGTTTTGTAGTCTTATATCTGTGATCTTACCTTCGTTTTCCTACGTTAATTTCTTAACATTCCCTGTAAACATGAAAAGTACGGCACTATTGATGTACTTTGGTAAGTTCGTTTAGGTTAGGCTTGACTACATTTATAGATAAAAGTAAATTTAACCACAATTAAGCAAATTAATAAAACGGCCGCAAAACGTCGGGCAACAATCTACCTTCATTTTACTATATTAATTTTTCTTTACATTTTCTGTAAATTTTGAATGGCTCTATTCTTTATTTTAGTTTATGATAGATCAGTTTGTGCCAGGGTATTTTTACACAAACCTGAACGTGTATCACCCGCGAAGCGAGAATAGACTGCTTACAACGTGGCGGCTGAGCAGTTCACAAAAAAACGTTCAAATCTGTATGGGTACCACCATACTGCGATAATAATTATAAAGTACTTGCATACTATGTAGCCTCGCGGCTCTGGGTGTGGAGGGGAGCAAACGGGGGTATTGTAACTGGCATTTTTTTCCTTGGCAGGAAGGTGAAACTCACGCCTCAGAGTCATGTCTTACAAATATTAATATTGATAACACCAGAACATACACTTCTTGACTCGATTTTAAAAATACCCTTCCAATTAAAGAAAAATCATGATTCAATTCATAATGACAATTAAATTCCGGTGACATTTAAATAACGAAATATTGTGAAAATCTGCGCGGCGTTTGTTGCGGTTCATAATATATAATTATGAAATTCTAGACACAATATTATACATACAGGGTAAAATACCAATAACATATATATAAATAATATTTATATATAAAATGAGAAAAACAACCCGTTGAAAAATAAGAGAAATAAAAAAAATGAGTAAATGGGAAAAAGATTGCAAATGTAAATAAAATGTGAAGTAAAAGTATATAATTAAATAAATAAGGAAGAAAAGCAAGGTGTACAATCACAGGTAAACAGGGCATTCCTGACTGCTGCTGCGTGCAACACTGGGTTGAGAATCTTTAAAATGGCGTCTCGTGGGCGCCATGCTGGGGCCTCTCTTGTTGCTGCCACCACTGCCATCCCTTCTCAGCTGCCATCCCTTTCTGCTGCCATCATTGCCTCCCCTTGTCATCACTAGCTCCCTTTACATCACTGTCTCCCTGTCATCACTGCTTACCCTGCGATTACTTCTTCGGGGAAAACGGTGGTGACAGATGGCAGTTGCACTAGTCATTAAGCACAAAATAATGGCGATACCTAGAAAGCATAACATTACTAAATGAAGGAGTGCAAGAGAATGGAAGAGACTCGGCAAAGACATTTATGTCCTGAGCGGAAAGTAGATCTTCAGTGACTGCTAAGAATCGTGCTGAAGTTTGCAAGTAACAAATCTTCACTTTATTAGGTTAATTTTAAGTGATTCCCAACGTTAATTCTTGAGCACTTCTTGTACATTTACAAATATTATTTTTTTTTAAGTTAGCTTGGTTTAAAATTAGTTTAAATTGTGTTACATTAAGACATACTTAGCCACAAATAAGAAATTTTTAAATAAGATAGGCGCGACACGCCTGGCAACGAGGTTGCTGAGCATAACCATAAAACGTTCAAATCTGTTTTTGTCACTGGGTACGACAGAAGGTTGTAGGGCCAAGAAGCTAAGTCAAAGCACGTATTTCGTATTATATTGACAGCGGTGCACAAACATCATTAGCATGGGAAACCCAGAGAAAAACCCACAGAGCAGCAAAATGTGAAAATTCTCGTCCCTCAAAAATGTACTCCTTAGAACGTAGGGGGGAAAGATTTCGCAATAATTTAGCCTGGGAAAATTCTGGAGAGATTGGTCCTAACTCTCCCCCAATGAAATCAAGGGGAAAGATGAATACACCGGGAGAACACGGCAAGTGTAATAAGGGACCACGACTCTTTTTAACACCCTCCTTCATGCACAAAGAGGATTACCCAAAAGACTTCTGTCTTCAAGATGGAACTCGATAAATGCCTCGAATCTGTTTTCCCGATTGGCCAGGCTGTGGTGCATACGTTCGGGCTAAAGGCGTTGGCACCAACAGCAAAATTCGATCAGGCCCGTAACCAGGAGGCCTGGTCTAGATCAGGCCGTGTGGCGATGACTTTCGGAAGCGACCTGTAGTCGCTTCCGAAGAATGGTTCAAATCTTGTAGATTTAAATATTTTCGATTTTGCTAAGCCCCCGTCTTACCCGATATCTCGCGAGTGTTTTTTTGTTTTTAATTACATATTTTTGGTTAAATGTCTTTATAGGTTTTATACAACCTAACCTACCTTTTAATTAAATAATAAAATCTGTGGAGTTGCAGGAAACGTTTATAAATTGACACTGGAAGCCTCATTACAACTTAATTAATGTAGTAGAATGTGGTATATATTAAATATGTAGCCTGATGCATATATTTTAATATTAATATATATAAAATATATATATATATATATATATATTTTTATATATATATATATATATATAATATATATATATATATATATATATAACCTGAGTTAGAAGGAAATAATGCAGTCTAACATACAGTCTAATGTACGAAGCATGCAAAATATGTGCCTGGATTAAAATTTTAAAAATTGTTGGCCCCTGAGATTCGAGCATTTTACGCTGCATGAGGTACGAGAAAACATATGTACATTTTTACCTGATTTACGAAGAATTGTACCTGAGTATACTACTGACTCGGCCATACAATAGAGCAAAAATAATGAAAGGGGACCGGGAGTAGTAATGTCGAGGATCTCACTTTCAAGGATCAAACAGTGCCACGATCGCACGTGCAAAGAAAATGATAGGATGGATAATTGAAATTTTCAAAACGAGAGATGCCAAGCCCATGATGATCCTTTTCAAATCACTTGTTCTCTCTAGGCTGGAATACTGCTGTACATTAACATCTCCATTCAAAGCAGGTGAAATCGCAGATCTTGGAGTGTACAGAGATCCTTTTCTGCACGTTTTAAGTTCTGTCAAGCACCCTTAACTACTGGGAATGCTTGAAACACTGACTTTACTCGTTGGGAAAGCAGGGGGGAGAGATGTATCTAATCTACACTTGGAAAATCTTGGGAAAGGGAAAGGTCCCAAATCTGCACACAGAAATCACTCCCTACGAAAGTAAAAGACTGGCAGGCGATGCAAAATGCCGCCAATAAAAAGTAGGGGCGCCATTTTGGGACACTAAGAGAAAAAAACCATAAGTGTCCGGGGCCCCAAAACTGTTCAACAGCCTCCCTCAAGCATTTAGGGAATTGCCAATAAACCCCTGGCTGCCTTCAAGAAGAGCTGGACAGATACCTAAAGTCAGTGCCGGATCAGCCGGGTGTGGCTCGTACGTTGGACTGCGTGCGGCCGCAGTAACAGCCTAGTTGATCAGGCCTGATCCATCGGGAGGCCGGTCATGGCCCGGGGCCGGGGGGGCGTTGATCCCGGAATAACCCCAGGTAACCTCCAGGAGGTAAAGGTGCACATGGCACCTGGGCTGCAAGATTTAGGGATCATTGTTGTAGCTTTACTGTCCATGTTTGACAGGCCATTTCCACACACACACACACACACAACACACACACACACACACAAAACACATAACACAAGTACACAGGATCATGCACAGCTTTAAGAGATACGATAAAGCTCATGGAGCGGGGGAAAGAGTGGACCTAGCGCGACCAGCGAAGAGGCGGGACCAGGAGCTGTGATTCGATCCCTGCAACAAAAACAGAGGAGTGACCAGCTACAATATTGCTGGTCACAACTACATCTTGTGCATTTGTCTAATCTATATTTAAAGTGCACTGCTTGACAGATTGTTAATAGCAGATTATTATATCCTTTCCTAAATCTAATTTTATCCAACTTTATTCAATGTTTGCGATGGGATCTATTACATCTCTGATCCTAATGGCCTGTTATCGCTGTTGTAAGGGTGAAAATAACCAGCAAAAAATTTTGATTATATTATTCCTTCTCCAAGTTAAGAACAGCAATATTATACACTATATACACTATGTACAGTGATTGGTATAGTGCACTCCACGGTAAGCAAGCAAAATATAAGCCACAAAGAGCAACCGTGCTTCAAACCAGCTCTAGAATGGGAATGACAAGGCAGACAGAGTGGTACCCACATAAACTCTCGATTGCCAAAACCATCTTATATTGCTGGAACCTGGTCACTAGTTGAACAACGGGGTCCCAATCATCACTCTTAGTTACCTGGTTCGCTGTTGGGGAGATAGCCTCGTATATGAGGTTGTATCCATTCGCCCGAATAAGGTTACTTAACTCTTTGCATGCCAAAAGGTCCAAATGGTATTCTGTCACAACTGTGAGGAAAAGACACGTGTAAAAATCTCTTCGTTCTGTAAAAAAATAAAAATTCCCATATAAGCTTGTTTTGCAATGTGTATTTTCTGATAAGTGCTTTTAAATCCGTCATCGGAAAAAAAAGTCTGATACTGAGGATAACCTTGTCATTCTTTTTTGTAAATAATTTGCATAGATGTTGCCCCTGTTATCATAATAATAGGATGCCCTGACCCACCAGAAAAATGTTGCCTCTATTAAGAGGATATATGTTGTCTGTGCTACTTTAAAAATCCCACAGTGGCAATCGCGTGCATTACTGCTATACAAGAATATTATAAGCATGGTTTTCCAGTGGGCATTGGGAGAACATGACGTTCATGGTAAGATCCACCTCCTTAGTATGGAAAGAAATGAAGCACTGAAAAAGGACAATGTATACAATACTCAAGAGGACATTCGTCTATAATAGAATGTAAGGAATACATAAAGACATGGGGAGTAATATGTGACCCCCCCTTTTCAAAGTGTCACAATTAGACAAGGTGAGCGATAGCCAGGAAAATACGGGTGGATAATGAGACCTTTCAAACAAGGAAAAAGAGCGCCATTGGTGACACTTTTCAAATCGCTTGCGCTCTACTCTTTTGAATATTGCTCAGCATTGACGCTCCGTTAGGCAGGAAAAATATCAAGCTGGAAGAGATACAGGAGATCGTATGCCCGCGTCGAACCAATAAAGCATTTTAAATACTGGAAATGAAAAGGGTTTTCAATATGTATGCAATGGAGCGGAGGAGAGGTACTCAATACTGTATACCTGGAAAATATTTGAGGTCTTGTCCAGATCTGCAACACTTAGTGAGAGATACGGAAGTACAAAAATAAACCGCCATGAAAAGTCAGGGGTGCAATGGCACAATAAAGGAACACTATATCAACGTCCGTGCTCCTGACTATTCAACAACTTACCAGAAGATATCCTAAAACACTGATGGCAAGTAGCAGAAGTCTCCAAGTGGAAACTGGACAAGTACTTCACCAAGCCCGATCAACCAGAGTTGGTGAGATGGATAAGTTCGGCCGGCCACCAGCAGCAAATAGGTGGCTGATCATGCAAGCACTAGACGAGCCTGGCCCAAGGCCTGGCTATAGGAGTAGAAAAAACTCGGAAGCTCATCAAATTAGGTTAACAAGTAATTTATTTAGGCACAGATACCACATAAGTACAATATCATACATAATGTAAATTACCTAGGATAACCCAAGAAAGTCTGACAAAGTGACACGTCAAAGCCTTTCATTTCCTGATGCTGCGAAGTTTGTGAGATCCTTAGCTGAAAACGTAGCGAGACACGGACCGATCAGAGAGGCCCCAAAATAATGGAAGGTGTTATTGGAATTTCTCTTGTAAACTAGATGTGATTCGTACTGGTGAAACGGCTACTTTGAAAGAAAGAGCAAAAAAGTGATACGAAAGTGCATCTTGGGCCATCGATCCTTTCCACCTCAATCTCCTCCACCTCCGAATTACAGCATCATCTCATAAAGTAATTACAAGAAATGGTCTTGAATATAGTTTTGCCGCCTTTTCAACCCTTCTCTTCCTCTCTCCCCCCTTCTTTACAACACAAACCCCACCTCCCACCCCCATGTTCCCCATCCTGTGAAACTCCCAGGTCCGCAATCCCATCACTCCTTGGCTTCCTCTATCTCTCTTCCTCTCAGCGCACCGAGGCTGTACTCGTCGACTAAAAAGAACTGTCACAAGAATCCGCTTCCGATCTCCCAGCTTCCGCTAACCAACAAGCACAACCACCCTTCCTCCTTTCTCTCAACCCAGTCCTCTGACACTCCATTCTCCCAAATTCCATATGCCCTCGCTCCTCTTTTCCCTTCCCCAATACCAAAACCACCTGCCCCTCGTTCCCGACCTTTTCGATAGCGTGCCCACTTTTTCACTATCCTCACTGCTCCTTCCTTTCCCTCTCCCCACATTTAATTTTTTCCTTCCTTCCTCCACCGATATCATGGTTTGCTTCCCCTTAAACTCTCATTTCTTCTTTTCCTTTCTCCTAGTACCTCTTAATCCACACTCCGTTACCTGTTTTTTGGGGGTATAAAATCACCTCCTGCAAGATTAATCCTACCTCTTCCTGAGACACTCTCCTCAGATACAATTCCACAACGCGATCCTTCATCCAACCTCTTTCCCCTTCCTCCTCTTTCCCCGAAGGCTTCCTGAGAATCCCCCCATCACTCCTCGACCCTCCCTATCCGCACATAAATCCCACCCCACCACTATTCCTATCCCCTCCACATGTTCCAAAACCCCTTACGCGGTATAACACCTAAACCATCACCTGGGCCCATGCTTCCCTCGCACGACAAAAGCTTCTTCCCCGTCCCCCCTGACAACTCCTACTTATTGAGCAACAGCTCGAAGCTGACAAAGATATCATCTTCGCCATATGTAAGAAAATCTAATCCTGTGTCAAAGGATATAACAGGGAAACATACTAGATTTTGTTGCTGGCCGTAACTGCTGCTGCCAACCCCTACTATCCTCTACCTGTTTAGGAACACACTTTAACCCTACAACTTTACTCGAACTTACTTAGTGTACTAACTACTTACTTACTACTTACTAACTTAACTTTTACTAACATCTAATATTAAATATAAATATTAAATAATAAAACTTCTTACAAAAAAAACCAACTTTTTAACCCTACTCTTAATTAATACAAATTAAATAAAAACTTTAACCCTACTTATTTAAAAAGAAACCCTCTATTTTTTACTACTATACTTACTACTTAAATAATAAAAAAAAAAATTAAAAAACCTACCTACTTGCAATACTTTACTACTTAATGACTTTAAAAATAAAAAAATTAAAAAAAACCAATTTACCCCTACTAACCTTGCAACTCTAGTAAACCTAAACTTACTAATACTATACTAATACTCCCTGGCTAGGCACACTTCCTGCATCCTACTACTTACTTACTAGACTTCATACTACCTTACTTTGCTTCATCATCCCTACTACTTACTCCCTGATATGAACACTTCAAACCCATACTACTAATTTACATACTACTTCACTACTCTACTACTCTTCCCCTGTAAAAACTTCATCCTAACTACTCTCCCTGTTAGGAACACTTTACCCTACTACTACTCCCCTGGTAGGAACACTTCATCACTACTCCCCTGATAGGAACACTTCACCCTACTACCACACTCCCTGGTAAAGGGAACACCTTCATCCTCTACTCTCACCTGTTAGGAAACACTTTACCCTACTATCTTCCCCTGGTAAGAACACTTCATCCAACTACTCCCCCTGAAGGAACTCTTCACCCTACTACTCCCCTGTATGGAACACTTCATCCTACTACTCCCCTGATGAACACTTCACCTACTACGCCCCTGGTAGGAACACTTCATCCTACTACTCCCCTGGTAGGGAACACTTCATAAGAAGATCATCCTACTACCCCTGATAGGAACACTTTACCCAACTACCTCCCTGGTAGGAATCACTTCATCCCTAACTACTACTCCCCTGATAGGACACTTCACCCTACTACTCCTGTAGAACACTTCATCCACGACTCCCTATAGGACACTCTACCCTACGACTCCCCTGGTAGGAGACACTTCATCTACTAAGCCCCTGATAGAAACACGGTCACCCTACTACTCCCCTGGTAGAACACATCATCCTACTACTCCCTGATAGGAACACTTCACCGTACTACTCCCCTGGTAGGAACACTACATGCCTAGTAACTCACTCCTTGGTAGGTACCACTTCACCCTATACTCACCCCCTGGTAAGAACACTCACCCTAGTACTCACGTCTAGGTAGAATACTTCCATCCAATACTCCTGGTAGAAACTCGTTTCACCATGATTCACTCCTGGTAGGTACACTTCACTCAAGTAATCACCCCTGGTAGGAACCTTTCACCCCAGCACTCACCCCATGGTATGAACACTTCCTCCCTAGTATCCTGAAGGAATACATCACCCTAGTACTCCTCCTGGTAGGAACACTTCAACCTAGTACTTCCCTTCCTGGATGAACACTTCACCCCAGTACTCACCCATTAGGAACACTTCATCCTACTCCACCACTCCAGTTTTTTTTGTTTGGGGGGG
>NW_026471009.1:0-12030 GCF_026875155.1 Cherax quadricarinatus | reverse complement strand
CACCTTATCTTAACACCCTGAAAAAAGGCCAAGAGTACGGGACCAACACATTCAAAGTCAAAAACCCATGAGGCCCAGGATTTGGAACCTAACTCATTAAATCACTAAAAACATTTATACAGTAACCCCCAATTTTTTAAAATTTAAATTTATACCTACATATTCCAATAACAATTTTATCCATCCTCTTACTAGGATACACCAGCATTCAAAATTTGAAATCAATCAGAAGAGGTATTCTCAGGTTATCACAGGAAACCCGCTGTGTTATTTTCATGTATACATTGGCCAATAAGCACCTACACAGCCATTAACAATACCAATCTTCTTATAAGTAAGACATAATCAGTGTTGAAATTTTGAAGCCAATCAGAAAATCTGACAACTGAAAGTATACCCTTTCGGGGAATACTTAAAAGTAAATAAACTGTTGCATCACCTTGCAAAAATCAATCTGGACACCATAAATTATTTTGGTCACTATGCTATCTGACAGAGATCTCCTCCCTTTACCATATAACTGCATTCCCTGTACCTTAATGCAGGCAAGAGACTATAGTTGTTGGTATAAAACCTTGGTAATAAATACCGACAAGTTGGTTTAGAAAGACACGTAAGCAAACACTTATAACATATTAGAAACGTTTCGGTGGCAATATAAACACAAATGCAGTATAATGTGATCCTTATGACTACGTTTCGCCCACACAGTGGGCTTTTTTCAAGTCACAAACAGAAACTACCTGGGGTGGAAGGAACGCGAGTATTTAAAGTCAGCTGAGGTCAGGTGAAGAATGCTGCATCTGATGATGTACCGAGTTGGGTTGTAGAGTCTAAAAACTTGGGTAGCTTGGAAAGGAGACTGGACAAGTTTGTGAGCAGACCTTCTACAGTGTTCTTATGTGGGATAGCGATGAAGAAGTTTCTTGGCAAGTGGTTCAGCTATGTTGTAGAAGCCACTATTCTGGTTGAAGTTGTCGGATATAGAAATAAGTGATGATTCCAGGATTCTTCGTATTGAGTGTTGTCTTCTGTGGCGATAAGTCTTGAGTTTCTGTAGTTTATCAAGTGGTTGTGTGAATTACGGTGTTGTACGCAGGCATTCCTGTGTGTCGTCAGACCTGCTTGCGTATTGGTGTTCTGAAATACGTGTTTGGAGGTCCTTGATGTTTCGCCCACGTATAACTTGTTGCAGTCATTACAAGGGATTATGTATACCCTGCAGAGGATGGAGGCTTGTCCTGCCTACTACTGGTGATGTCCTTGATGGTCGTGGTTGTGGAGGTAGATACTGGAATGATGTTTTGGCAAAGATGTTGGAAACATGTTTGGAAATGGAGTTGGGGGGAAGGCCCTATGTATCTCTTCTCGGCAGTGTTTCTCTGGGTGTTTTGAAGTTTTTTTTGTGCCCCGCCGTTCCCAGTCTCTGATGAAGTGACGAGGTTTGGGGAAATTTTGGGAAAAAATACTGTTCAATTTTAGTGCATTTTTCCCTAAAGGAATCGTTGCTGCAGATTCTGGTGCACCCCGAATCTGCACCCAACGAGTTCCTTGAGGAAGAACCCATATAATTGAAAAGGTTTTTTCCAAACTCCACTATCTGGGTCACTTTTTTCAGAGATTTGCGGGACGGCGAGAAATAAACATTTTTAACCCCCCAGAGAAACATCCCAAAGGAAGAGATACTTTAGCCCTTCCCCCCAACTCCATTAAAAAACCCCTTTTTCCCAAAACATCTTTCCCAAAAAAACATCATTCCAAGTATCTACTCCAAAACCCCAAAAATTTCAAAGGAATCCCCAGTAGTAGGCAGGAAAAAGCCCCCAAATCCTCGCAGGGGTATACAAATCCCTTGTAATGATTTGAAAAGTTATAGGGGCGAAACATCAAGGGACCCCCAAAACCCACGAAATTTCAAAACCACCAATACGCAACCCAGGTCTGCCGACCCCAAGGAATGCCTGGTACAACACCGAAAATTCACACAACCACTTGAAAAAAAACTACAGAAACTCAGACTTATGGGCCACAGAAGACAACACTAAATTTCCGAAGAACCCTGGAACATACTTTTTTTCTATACCCGGACAACTTAAACCCCAAAAATAGTGGTTTCTACAACATAGCGGGAACCCCCTTGCCAAGAAATTTTCTTCATCGTACCCCCACATAAAAACACGGTAGAAGGCCCTGTCAAAAAATTGCCCCAGTTCCTTTCCATGTACCAATTTTTTAGACTCTAAAAACCCCAAACTCGGTACTTCATCGGGTTTGCGCATTTTTTCCCCTGCCCTCAGCGGGATTTTTTAAATTTACTCGGGGTTTTTCCCCCCCGGTAGTTTGTTTGTGACTTGAAAAGGCCCACTTGGGGGGCAAAAACGTAGTCAATAAAGGTCACTTTTATACTGCATTTGTTTTTTTTATTGACATTGTTTCGGTTTTTTTACCATTTATTTCCAAAAATTTTCCGGGGTTTGGGGCCTTTACACTTTTTAACCCTACAGAGGTAAAAAAGACCCTTATATATATAGGCGGAGAGTGAGAAAGTGACCCACGTGACCTGAGGGGAAAGCATAAGAACATAAAAAATTGGGGGGCACTTTTTAGAAGGCCTACGGGCCCCTGCGAGGCGGTCCTTTTTCAAAAAACCTCTGTCTATGATGAAAGGGCCCGTAGACGGGTGAAATCTTTTGACTTCCCGTGTTTTTGGGTTTGGGGCTGCTTAAGTATCCTTTTATGCCCAAAGTTTTTGAAAAATTTTTTTAGTTTCCGTGTTGCGTTCCCATAGTGTCGGTGCGGTGAAATTAAATGAGGCTTCTAGGCACCCTCGGGTTTTTGGTCTGGTTCGGTGAGAAGGTTTTTGCCTCGTTTCCCGTTCAATTTAAATGCCCCTTGAGTTTTCTGTGGAGGCACAGGGGGTACCTTTCATTTCTCTGGTTAGAGGCATTTCGTGTCATTCAGGCGGTGCAAGATCTCTGCCTGTCTCGCTACTATTTTTGGGGACAAAACCAAAAGGGGATATGTAGCCCCGTGAGAATTTAGAGGTGGGGGGGCGCGTTTAGTACTGTACTTAAGCACCCCAAACCCCAACAACAAGGGTCACAGATTTTGTTATGGTCTCATCATAGAAGAGGTTGTTTTGATAAGGACCGCCTCGCATGGGCCAGTGGCCCTTCTACAGTGTTCCCCATTTTTATGTTCTTATGACTTTCCTCAGGTCGGGGCGTCACATTCACTCCCCCCTTTAATAATGTTTTTCTCCCTCTGTATGTAGAAGGATAAAGGCCCCAGGACAAAACTTTTTCAAAAAAATATGTTATAGTTTTTGTTTCGTGTCTTTTAAACCAAAATATAGTTGTATCTCATAACCTTTAAGGGGGAGAACTGCGCGCGACTTCCTCAAATGCCTGGAGCTAAACTCAACCTAAGCTAGCACCTGCTTAATCCCCAAAAATTCTAGGAATGTGATAAATACTTGTTCACAGTTTTAATCGTCCCTCGGTTTTTTTTTTTTTTGGAAACACTAAACCTGTGTGGGGCATTCAGTGCAAAGAGGGGAGGAGGGGATGTCCCCTGTCTGCCATTTGCGGGGACACGCGATACCTATTGTACTCGTTAGAAACCTGAAATTCTTGAGAGGACCCGGCAAGAGGGGAACCCAATCAACCACTGTAACAATACTAGGGAAATTTTCAAAAGAAACTTTTCGGGCTACTTCAATAGAATTTTCGACTTGCAGACCTCAGTTTCTCGGGTTTCCCCGAGGTGATTTTCGGAGGGGTTTGCATCCCAGATTCAGAACCAACACAGTGATTTCAGTGCCCGACCTACGAATTGGATCTGTGCTCCGGTTCCCCGAATTGAACCTGAAAGCCCTTTATCCTTTTTCCCCCCAGGCGCGTATGTCCCTACGGGTTTAGTGCTACAATATAATAAAATAATAATAACAATCCAAGTCATTTGTTTCGTTTTTCAAACTAAAAGTCAAAAACCCTCTCGAAATGTCCTCAGCCCCCTGGGAAAAATACTTTTAGAAACTCTACACCTCCATCTCAGGGATCTGCTGCACTGCAGACTGGGTCTTCAAATGTGATCTACAGTTTTGATGGGTGTCAAAGTACCAGCACTGTTAGTTTTAGTTCCCTTTTATTTGCTGTACTGCAATACATATTAAGGATAGAAGGTCTCTGCAATTGAAAGCTACTTTAACAACATTGCTCAGATGTCTGTCCATGGGAAACATGGACACGTTTCCACTTTGGTTACATGGAGGTTTTGGAGCTCAAGTTGATAATAAATATTCAGACTGCATTGTATAAATTCTTGTATTATAGTAAGAAAAGGATAGTTGTTCAGCTCAAATTGAAGGAATGTTGATACAGGAAAGGTTGGTGGCCTGGTCTGGATCATGTACGGTTGCAGTATGCATCCCACTCTTGCACTCTTGAGAGAATGTAAGGAGGCTCTTTGGCTGGCAGGTTTAAAAAATTCCTTGTTTATATTATGATCTGTAAGGTAGTCTATATGGGTCATTTGCTGGAGGGAACAAAATTTTTACTAGGTTTCAATTATTATAATCGTGGGGGAGTGCTAAACCCGTAGGATTATACAGGGCATGTGGGGGGAGTGGAAGCTATTCAGGCTCAATTCAGGGAACCAGAGCACAGATTCGATTCCCTAGATCAATAGCCCCTCACCAGCATCAAGGAACCTCCCATGAGGGGACTAGGTTTCAAAATACTTCCTGTAGGGATAGGTTTCCATTTGGTATGTTTTTTATGATGCGAGTGAGATGGCATGCAGAACCACTTAGTATTTATGAATGTCTTTTGAATGATGGCTTCAAGCCAATCTGTCATTTAATGTGCAAAAGTTGTTGCTGAATCATGGGAGAAATTGGGATCATGGTCAAAGGCACCAAAGTGGACAGGTAGGAAGCTGGTATTGGGTACAGACAGCAGGTGGTTGCCCCAGAGTGATATCAGGTTCTGAGGCAAGTCCATGGGTGCCCAAGGGTTGGCAGTGTCACAGATGGTAGAGTAATACTCATAAAATAAAAATTACCTTCAACTCCCTGTTTTCTCCCCACTAAGTCCAACAAAGAATATTTTACTCAGTTCCTAAAACAAATGACCCCAGGGCTTAATAGAAGCATGCATGAGTGACCAACAGAGGAAATGACAACCATAGAACCAGAATGGTGCCTGCTTCCTGATGCTTGCTTACTCCTAGCCAAATACATCCCACAATAATGGAGACCAATGAAAGACCACCCAATTCAATGGAGCCAGCAGTGGCCTCCCATTTGGCTACTATTCCCTCACCAAAGAAGCATGTTAGGTAAAAGGACACAAGCCATAATGGCTTGAAAAAAGCTCCTGGAGAGTGGAACGTTGCCACAATAAAATGTCAACATTAGTTGCACTTGTGTCCTTTTACTTAACGTATTATTGGATAATTCTCCCAAAACATTAATACAAAGTATACAAGATATAATTGGGGGCATAATGACAGCACTGTAGTTTGTTGGATTGTGTATTGGCAGATAAAAGACTGTTGAGTAGACTTCAGGATGTACATGTTTATAAAGAAGCCACAGATATATCAGATCACTCTCTTAGTTGTAGCTACAGTGAGAGTAAAAGGTAGATGGGATATAAGGAAAATAGAAGCAGGAAGTAAGAGAGGGTGAGGGTGTATAAACTAAAAGAGGAGGCAGTAGGGTAAGATATAAAAAACTATTGGAGGATAGATGGGCTAGGGGAAGTATAGGCAAGGGGTCGAAGATGTATGCGATAGGTTTAAGAATGTAGTGTGTGTTCATCAAAAGTTTGTGTTACAGGAAAGTGGGTGCAGGAGGAAGAAGAGCGATTGGTGGAATGATGAGATAAAGAGAGTAGTAAGGGGGAAAAAGTTATCATATGAGAGGTTTTTACAAAGTAGAAGCGATGAAGGGGGAAGAGTACGTATATGAAGGAAAAAGAAAGGTTAAGAGAGTGGTGAAGCAATGTAAAGGAGAGAAATGAGAGAGTGGGTGAGATGTTATCAACAAATTTTGTTGAAAATAAGAAAAAGTTTTTTGGGGTGAGATTAATAAAATTGAGGAAGCCTAGGGAACAAATGGATTTGACAGGTAAAATAGGAGAGGAGAGTTTTAAAAGGAGAGTTAGAGGTATCCAGAAGATGGAGAGAATATTTTGAGGAATTGTTAAATGTTGATGAAGTTAGGGAAGCTTTTGAATTTTTTTTATAGGGTATGGAAGAATGACATCTTGTAGGAGTGAGGAAAGAGCCAGTTATGAGTGTGGGGGAATTCAAGAGGCAGTGGTAGAATGATACAGGGTAAGGCAGCTAGGATTGATGGGATGAAGATAGAAATGTTAAAAGGCAGGTGGGGATATAGTTTTGGAGTGGTTGGTGCTATTTAATAAATGTTTTGGAAGAGGGTAAAAAGGTACCCAGGGATGGGCAGAGAGCATGCATAGTTCCTTTGTATAAAGGCAAAGGGGATAAGAGAGAGTGCAAAAATTATAGGGGAATAAGTCTGTTGAGTATACCTGGTAAAGTGTATTGTAGAGTTTTTATTGAAAGAATTAAGAGTAAGACGGAGAGTAGGATAGCAAATGAGCAAGGAGGCTTTAGGAAAGGTAAGGGGTGTGTAGACCAAGTGTTTACAGTGAAACATATAGGTGAACAGTACTTAGATAAGGGTAAAGAGGGTTTTGTGGCATTTATGGATTTGGAAAAGGCATATGACAGGGTGGATAGGGGGGCAATGTGGCAGATGTTGCAGGTGTATGGCATAGGAGGTATGTTATTGAAAGCAGTGAGGCTCAGGTTAGAGTATGTAGGAGAGAGAGGGAGATTATTTCCCAGTAAAAGTAGGCCTTAAAGAAGGATGTGTGATGTCACTGTGGTTGTTCAATATATTTATAGATGGGGTTGTAAGAGAAGTAAATGCGAGGGTCTTGGCAAGAGGTGTGGAGTTAAAAGATAAAGAATCAAACACAAAGTGGGAGTTGTCACAGTTGATCTTTGCTGATGACAATGTGCTTTTGGGAGATTCTGAAGAGAAGTTGCAGAGGGTGGTGGATGAATTTGGTAAGGTATGTAAAAGAAGAAAATTAAAAGTGAATACTATAGGAAAGATTTATATTTTTGCCACCGAAGTGGCTAGTTTATTGTGCACCCCATATCCATCCTGTGGACGGTAGCGCGAGAGCATGTGGATACACAAAAGGCCTAGGAACTAGGCCCCAAAGGGTTAACAGGAATACATATGGATTTATATCTACATATCTATAGTTCACTTATCTGTTACAAGCAAATTTAGGAAATTTGCTTAGTATATCTGGTATCTTATTTTCATTAATAAGATATCTTGACATGTCACATAGGTTATTATACTGTCTGTCTCTGTATTCCTCAGCTGTATAACCCTTGTGGTTTAGCGCTTCTTTTTTTTTTTATAATAATCTGTATTCCCAATAAGTGGACAATTAAAGACATAGTTTTTCAAGAGAGTGACCTTGCCTGATACTTTTTTACATTTAGTTTGATATCATCTTGTGTCCCCCAAATGCCAGAAGTATTGTAACCAACCCTAAGCCGGCCACTACAACATCAGTCAGTTGTTCACATTGAATTTGCTCCATAAAATACTTATCTACGTTCATGTTATCATAGTGGTTATGATCTATCGGCTTAACTGCATTCCTATAAAATCATCTTCATATTTCTTCCTCCTAATATTATTCCTAATGCAGACACAGTTATACCAAAAATTAAATTTTCTACTTTTCCCCTTCTGGATCCTTTTCTTGGTAAATATCAACTTTATCGAAGGAGTAATCCAATGTGTGAGGGGATCCATACAATTGTCATTTTTTTCCTTTGTCCCAAATTTTTTGAGTATCTATACCTGTTCCCCAATGGCATGTTGTTGGAGTTTATAGAGCCAAGAGCCTTCAATGAGAATAGAATCAGTAATGATGATAGAGTAAAGCTCGGTACAGGTTAGTTTTTGCGCCTTTTTGGTTTGAAAACTTTCGTTTGATGTGACACTCTTCGGTCACTTGTTCATTAGGCTAAAAATTTGCTGCACTCTAACAGCCCTTCAAGGCAGGTGAAATTGCGCCCTAGAAAATGTACAGGAACTTTCACGGCGCGCAAAACGGAGAAAAAACACCTAAATTACTGGGGGCTTAGGTTTCTAAACCTGTTTTCCCGGAACGCAGGAGGGAGAGATACATGATTATATACACCTAAAAAAACCTGAGGGATAGTACCGAATTTGCACACAAAAATTTCACTCACTATGAAAGCAAAAGATTTGGCAGACGATGCCCCCATCCCCCCAATGAAAAGCAGGGTGTCACTAGCCTTAAGGACCATAAAATAATGTAGGGGCCCAAAACTTTTCAACTGCCTCCAGCACACAAAGGGGGATTAAAAACGACCCCTGGCAGTCTTCAAGGGGCCCGGAAAAGCACCAAAAGGTCATTCCTGATGCCGGGTGTGGTCGTACGTTGGTTTTGCGTGCAGCCAGCACAACCCCGGGTTGATCGGCGCTGATCCCCCAGGAGGCCTGGTCACAGACGGGCCCGGGGGCGTTGACCCCAAACTCTCTCCGGTAAACTCAGGAAACCCAGACCCCCATTTGTTAATTTTTATGCCTAACAAAACAAATTTTTTTATCGTTCTTAAAAGGAGGTGGCAACAAGACAGATGCACCCCTGCCTGAAGACCCCTTTTAGACCCCTCAGTGTATATAACTTGTGATACTTATTATACCACTGGCGAAAAAATTTTCTTCTTGAGCATTTGCTCAAAAAGAGTTTTAAAGGGAAGGGATTACTAGCATGGCTTTTTGGGGAGGGACTTGTAGGTAGTAATATTAAATGAACAATTTCCATGGGGGGGTGAAATGCTCTTGTTGCCTACAGTGATACAGTTCATGCGGGTTTATAAAATTTAAAATGAAATTTCCCACGTTTTCACAATCCTTTTTAGATCTGTTGTTTTACCCTAGACATTTGGGAAAGATTCACTGGGACAGTGTCGGGTTTTTTTCTCAAA
Source organism: Cherax quadricarinatus (assembly GCF_026875155.1). Lineage (NCBI taxonomy): Eukaryota > Metazoa > Arthropoda > Malacostraca > Decapoda > Parastacidae > Cherax > Cherax quadricarinatus. Next base: position 2,952 of record NW_026471009.1, on the reverse strand, counting down.
TTCAAATACCGAGTACAGGTTAATTTCAACAATCCTATCATGATATAGAAATACCAAGCTCCCCTTCCCCATGTTAAAAACTTTTGTAGATTGGGCAGCCAAAAATATCTGAGAGCTTCATTTTGCATTAACTCCCAAGGGTCGGAGGGGGAAATTTCCTAGCAAAATCAACATGGGAGCAGCAAAAAATTTTAAAGGCATAAAATAGGCATGAAATCTTCTCAGATTCTACATTAGCACCATGTTGGGATTGTACCCGCAACAGCTTTGAGAGCATTTTTGCTACTTTACATTTCTTGTTTAGTTGTGGTATATGGATTTTTTTAAAGGGTACTCTACACCAAAATATCTGTAAGTTTTAACGTATAATGATTTCACCCGAAAAAATGGGGGGGGGGGATGTGTTTGCTTGTTAATATCTTTGTTTTAGAGGAAAAAAATTAGGCCAGTCGATACAAATGTTGAATTCATTAAGAAAGGTATCTTTCTTATGCCCCCGTTTAGGATAGATTCTCAGCATAGTTTTGCTATATGTTTAGGTGAGGCAAGGGGGGAGCTTTAGGAGAGCATTAAAAAGAAAATTAAAAGCATGGGCTAAGAACTCCTCCTGCGGTGTCCTAAAGAATTTCTTTGAAACATTCTGACCCCGGTAAAGGACAGAGGATACTCTATTTGACAGGTTTTCCCATTATCCAGCAGGTAACTCTACCATATTCATTTTGGCGTTCAGTAGTATAAAAGGTTCTGTTTTCAATATCAAATAGATTTAATCAAAAAAAAAGTGGTAAAACTAGTAGGGTGGTGCAGTGAAAAGGTGGAAATACATTCGCACCTTTTACCTTTTTGAACCCCTAGAGGTAGGGGGGGAAAGTTTTTGTTGATTCTGTGACAATCTGTTAAAGCATCATTCTTTTTAAAAGTTTTGCAAAAACAAATATTTAAAAGGGGATCGGCCTAAAAGTATCGCTGTTGGGGGTTGGGATGGCACAAGAGACTATTGGTCCCGGAATAGGAAAAACGCCCTCAATTAAAATGAGTTATACGTGCCAACAAAAAGGGTTACAGGCCGTGCCCTTGAGTTCTGAGAAATCTAGGTTATACCATCCTCTCCAGGAGCAGTTGATCGACCTTTGGTTAATGCATTATCTAATTCATACTCGGTAAAGAGGCAATCACTCTCATCAATATTTTGGCTCATAAAATTAATCAGTTTCAACATTTCTTCAGAAGTACTCTCTAAATTTTTTCTAATATGAGATGGAAGGCTTTCATGCCTGGATGTTTTGGACCAGTCATTTATGAGGTCATTTGCTTTTTCAAGAGGAAAGGGATGAACAACATTGCCAGTCTTTTTCCTGGTTATTTTATTTATAGGAAAGAGTAAGGTTATGAGGATAAAAAGATTAGGTGACAAAAGATTGGATATCAGATTGGAGGGAGTATGGAGATGAATATATTCAGATATTTAGGAGTGGATGTGTGAGCAGATGGTTCTATGAAGGATGAGGTAAATCATAGAATTGATGAGGCAAAAAGGGTGAGTGGTGCACTTAGGAGTCTGTGGAGACAAAGAACTTTGTCCGTGGAAGCAAAGAGGGGAATGTATGAGAGTATAGTTGTACCAACACTCTTGTATGGGTGTGAAACATACAACAAGGAGAAGGCTGGAGGCAGTGGAGATGTCATGTCTGAGGGCAATGTGTGCTGTGAATATAATGCAGCTAATTCGTAGTTTGGAAATTATTATTATTATTATAATCAAAAAGAAGCGCTAAGCCACAAGGGCTATACAGCGCTGCAGGGCAGGAAGGAAGCGAGGGCATCAGGTGGCAAAAGGGAGGTGGATGAGTAATAGGTTACGGATAACAGCGGAGCAGTGGATGGTGAAAGGGTAAAGGGCAGCAAGAGACTGAGCTAGAAAGGGCTGAGGGGAGTGCGTAAGGTATCATCATCAGAGTTTGTGGAGTAAATCAGTCGTTGTCAAGAAGTCAATGAGAGAGTCAGGATTAAAGGAGGGTCCATCAGCAAGAAGGGAAGGTAAAGAACGAAGACGGCGTTGGAGGTAAATTCTGCATGCTCGTTGATAGAGAGGGCAGTCTAACAGAATGTGGCTAATCGATACTGGAACTTGACACTGCTCACAGAGAGGTACAGGGTGCCTCTCCATGAGATACCCGTGAGTAAGACGAGTGTGGCCAATGCGAAGACGGGAGAGAGTGGTCTCCCAACCACGGCACTGATGACAAAAAGACGGCCAGTAACCTATGCTCGGTTTAATAGAATGAAGTTTGTTACCAAGCAGAGTTGACCAACGTTGTTGCCAACAGGCGTGAAGGTGGGTAGCTAGTGCAGCAAAATAGTCCAGAAATGGAACACCTCTGAGGAAATTGGTAGGTCATGTACAGCTGACCGCGCAGCAGTGTCTGCCTGTTCATTGCCCTGTACGTCGACATGACCAGGGACCCAACAAAAAATAATATCTTTATGCTTCGTAGAGATTCGGCGTAGCCAAAGTTGGATATGGAGAACTAGGGGGTGAGATGTATCAAATTTTCGTATAGCCTGTAGAGCACTAAGGGAGTCTGAGACTACCACAAATGATGACACAGGCATAGATGCGATACGAATAAGTGCTGCAAGAATGGCATACAGTTCAGCAGTAAAAATGCTAGCCGAAGATAGTAAATGCCCCCGCACAACGCTGTCCGGAAACACTGCTGCGAATCCGACGCCGTCTGAAGACTTAGAGCCATCTGTGTACACAGCGGTGGCATGAGAATGGGAGTGGAAGTGATCAAGAAAAAGAGAGCGGGAAGCCACCGTAGGCAGTTGAGCTTTCGAGCAAGGGAGTGAGAAAGAACAGACCCGAACAGCTGGAACTTCCCAGGGGGGTAGGGAAAAGTGAGATGCTACATGAACATATAAAGGTGGTAACTGAAGGGAAGACAAGAG
>NW_026471008.1:0-11349 GCF_026875155.1 Cherax quadricarinatus | reverse complement strand
AGTGAGGGATGCGGGCTACCGTCCGCCCGTGTCTTGGACCTATGTAAGCCCGACTGTCTGCTGTCTCGCTCTGAGTTTAGGGTTTGGCTTTTTGTCACGAATAAAGCTGAGCTCTAAGGGTTGGATGGTTGAGAGGAAATGCAGTCCCATTATTTGGTGCCATGGCGGCACGGTTACCACTGGGAGGTGGGAGCCTAATCCTGAGCTCTCTCGGGGTGGGAGTGTGGCATGCAGATAGTACGCAACCTTTATTCGGCGCATGTACATACCCTTATTGACAGGCTATCTCCCCCAACCAGCGAACCAGGGGCTAAGGGTTGACGATGGGGCCCCGTCGTTCAATCAGTACTCAGGTTCCAGCCAATGAGAAGATGGTTTTGGCAATCGCAGAGATGATGTGGGTACCACTCACCCGTCTGCCCTTGCCATTCCCTCTAGAGCTGGTTGAAGCACGGTCTGCTCTCTTGTGGCTCCTATTCTGCCTTGCTTACCGTGGAGTGCACTAATACCTATTGTTGTACAGAGTGTATATAGTGTACATACTTCTGTTCTAAATTGGTGAAGGATAATACAAGTCAAAAGTTTTCTGCTATGTTTATTTTGCTCCCTTTACACCCAGGATAACAGGCCTTTGGGACTCCTGGGTTGTAATAGCCAAAGACTAAAAATCTCACTCAAGGAAAAAGATCTTGGGGTGAGTATAACACAAGGCACATCTCCAGAGGCGTACATCAACCAAATAACTGCTGCAACATGTGGGCCCCTAGCAAACCCAAGAACAGAATTCCAACATCTTAATAAGGAATCGTTCAGGACACTGTACACTGTGTACACTAGGCCCATATTGGAGTATGTGGCACCAGTTTGGAACCCACATCTAGCCAAACACGTAAAGAAACTAGAGAAAATGCAAAGGTTTGCAACAAGACTAGTCCCAGAGCTAAGGGGTCTGTCCTACGAGGAGAGGTTAAGTGAAATCGACCTGATGTCACTGGAGGACATGAGAGATAGGGGGGACATAATAACAACATATAAAATACTAAGAGGAATTGACATGGTGGACAGAGACAGAATGATCCAGAGATGGCACACAGCAACAAGGGGACAGTTGGAAGCTGAAGACACAGATGAATCACAGGGATGTTAGGAAGTATTTCTTCAGTCACAGATTTGTCAGGAAGTGGAATAGTTTGGGAAGCGGTGTAGTGGAGGCAGGATCTATTCATAGCTTTAAGCAGAGGTATGATAAAGCTCATAGTGCAGGCAGAGTGACCCAGTAGCGGCCAGTGAAGAGGCGGGGCCAGGAGCTATGACTCAACCCCTGCAACCACAACTAGGTGAGTACGCACACATACACACACATAGGACGAGACAGGATGTTCCAGAGAAGGGACACAGAAACAAGAGGTCACGATTTGAAGTTGAAGACTGAGATGAGTCAGAGAGATGTTACGAAGTATTTTTTTAGTAATAGAGTTGTCAGAAAGTGGAATAGTCTGGCAAGTGACGTAATGGAGGCAGGAACCATACTTAGTTTTAAGATGAGGTATGATAAGCTTATGCAGAAGGGAGAGAAAGGACCTGGTAGAGATCAGTGAAGAGGCGGGCCAGGATCTATGTCTCGACCCCTGCAACCACAAATAGGTGAGTATAGATGAGTACGTACACGCGCGCGCTCGCACGCACACACACACACACACACACACACACACACACACACACACACCACACCACAACGGGTAAAACATCCCTCGAAACTGGTTACAGGTAGAGGTAAGGTCATATTTGCTGTTCAGGAGTGCTCGTGTATCGACCACAAGCGCGGACAGAGGGGAAAGCGAAATGAGATGCAAACCAACGTACAGAATTTTGGGTAAAGGAGAAGGTGTGCAGTGCATTGATTGTTGCTCTCACTCCACCATTCTTGCATCTGGTGGGATGAGAATATTCTGTTTCGAGCACTTGTGTAGGTGGGAGGCTTTTAAGAGAGCTAGTCACTCGTTGCCCTCTACTATTTCTCTTTGTTTGCTGATCAATTGATTTGCCATTACTAGCAACTTTATTTTGAATATTGTCTTTTGAACATATCCCTGAGGTATACCGGTAATAACTGCTGTTTTTAACACTAATACTGCAGCCTGATTATTTCCCACAAACACCCATACCTCTATAATCTATCAGTTTAAATTCCTAGACAAGTCATCAGTTACCCTCTCAATTGAATTGGCTAATGAAACCACTCCATCCCCAGAGAGACGAACCCCATCCCTTACATACATAGCACGTTTGCCAAAGAATAGGTCCCAGTTATCAGTGAATGGAATTGCAAGTTCCTTGCAATACCTGTCTAGCCAGCAATTTTTACCAATTGCCCTAGACATCCATTCATTGCCCACTCCCTTTCTAGGCAAGATGCTACATATGACTGGGATCCCTCCCTTAGAGCTAACTACTTCTATGGCTGACCTGTACTTATCCAGCAGTTTCTCTCTCCTGCCCTTCCCAATGTCATTACCCCCAGCACTAAGACAGATAATGGGCTTGTTCCCATTACCTGCCATATTATCCGACCTGCTAACTATGTCACCAACACCAGCTCCAGGAAGGCACACTCTCTATCTGACCTTTCTGTCTCTGTTACAAGTGAGAATCACCTACTATTAAAATATTCTTACTTTGATTAGCAGAGGAATCAGTGGTACCTTCAACCTCACTAACCACTGAAGTACACACGTCTTGAAGAACAGAGTATCGATTTCCTACCTTCACATCTTCTCTATTAACTCTCATCTTCCTTCTTCCTGAACTTTGAACCACTTGCCACTTAAAGCTGCTGCCACTATCACTGCTGGTGACCACTCCTTCCTTACCAGCTAAATCCTTCTCACACTCACTCCCAAACTCATCTATGCGAAACTTCAGCCTCCTATTTTCCTCCTGAAGAAATAGAATCTCCTTCTTCAACACTTGAACCTGAGATTCTAAAACACTACAACAAGCCATGGTGCTTGGTAACAGCCCACGCTAACTCCGAAGAGCTTGGGCAGGTATGACTGCAGGTCATACGATCACACAATAGCAAGGCTGACCACAGCAAGGCAATTGACACGCAAAGTTTATAAAGCGTTGCCAAGGCTAGTGCAATGCCAGACAGCAAGCTACACAATGTTCCTGCTTCCAGCGTCACCCTAGGCTCAACCTGTGCTCTAAGTCCAGCTCCAGCTCCCGGACAGACCCCCATATTACAACCCAGGAGTCCCAAAGGCCTGTTATCCTGGGTGTAAAGGGAGCAAAATAAACACAGCAGAAAACTTTTAACTTGTATTATCCTTCTCCAATTTAGAACAGAAGTATGTACACTATATACACTATGTGCAACAATAGGTATTTGTGCACTCCACGGTAAGCAAGACAATAGAAGCCACTAGAGAGCAGACTCTGCTTCAACCAGCTCTAGAATGGGAATGACAAGGGCAGATGGGTGAGTGGTACCCACATCACCTCTGCGATTGCCAAAACCATCTTCTCATTGACTGGAGCCTGGGTACTGATTGAACAATGGGAACCTATCATCAACCCTTAGCCCCTGGTTTGCTGGTTGAGGGTGTGTACATTCGCCGAATAAAGGTTACATACTGTTTGCATGCCACAGGCCCCCTAGACTGTACTCTGTCTGTAGTCTTCTTTGCCCTTCTCCAATCTTCATGACTTTGCACTTGGTGGGGTTGAACTCCAGGAGCCAGTTGCTGGACCAGACCTGCAGTCTGTCCAGATCCCTTTGTAGTTCTGCCTGGTCCTCGTCCGACTGAATTCTTCTCATCAACTTCACATCATATGCAAAAAGGGACACTTCGGAGTCCATTCCTTCCGTCATATCGTTCACAAATACCAGAAACAGCACCTGTCCTAGGACTGACCCCTATGGAACCCCACTCATCACAGGCGCCCAATCTGACACTTCGCCTCGTACCATGACTCGCTGCTGTCTTCCTGAGAGGTATTCCCTGATCCATTGTAGTGCCTTCCCTGTTATCCCTGCCTGGTCCTCCAGGTTTTGCACTTTTCTCTCGTGTGGAACTGTGTCAAACGCCTTCTTACAGTCCAAGAAAATGTAATCTACCCGCCCCTCTCTCTCTCCTGTCCTACTGCTGTCACCCTGTCATAGAACTCCAATAGGTTTGTGACACAGGATTTCCCATTCCTGAAACCGTGTTGGCTTTTGTTACACTCATTTCTTTCTAGGTGTTCCACCACTTCTCCTGATAGTCGTCTCCATAACTTTGCATACTGTACATGTCATTGACACTGGTCGATAGTTTAGTGCTTCTTGTCTGTCTCCTTTTTTAAAAATTGGGACTACATTTGCTGTCTTCCATACATCAGGTAATCTTCCTGTTTCGATAGATGTGTTGAATATTGTTGTTAGGGGTACACATAGTGTCTCTGTAACCTCTCTCAGGACCCATGGAGAGATGTTATCCGGCCTCATCACCTTTAAGGTGTCTAGCTCGCTCAGAAGCCTCTTCACTTTTTCCCCGGTTGTATGTATTGTGTCCAACACTAGGTGGTGTACACCACCTCCCCTTTCTGGAGTTCCTTCTGTCTCCTCTGTGAACGCTTCTTTGAATCTCATGTTGAGTTCCTCACATACCTCTCGGTCGTTTCTTGTGATCTCTCCTCCTTCATTCCTTAGCCTGATTACCTGGTCCTTGACTGATATGGCTGTACAACAACTTCGGGTCAGATTTGGCTATCGCTGCTATGGCATTTTCGTATTGTCGTTGGGCCTCCCTTATCTGAGCATATTCATTTCTGGCTCTACGTCTGCTCTATACTCGCATAGTTGTACTCACCTAGTTGAGGTTGCAGGGGTCGAGTCCAAGCTCCTGGCCCCGCCTCTTCCCTGGTCGCTACTAGGTCACTCTCCCTGTGTGTGTGTGTGTGTGTGTGTGTGTGTGTGTGTGTGTGTGTGTGTACGGAAAAACTTCAGAACACAGATGAAGGCAAAGAAAATTGAGGTAAACAAAACAACAGAGAATGAATATGCAAAGAAAAAAGAAGCTGAACGTCAGTTTAAGGATGACGTAGCTGCAGAGGAAAATCTGAGCCGAAACTACTACATTCACCTAAGGAGAAAGAAAACTATGAAAAGTCTAATAATAAGGCTGAAGAAGGAGAAACATGACCTCTCAGATGACAGACAATTTTGCGAAGAATTACGCACAAAATTTGAGGAGGCATAAATGAGGAAACAGGATGGTGCCAGAATGCAAGGTTGAAATAGCTAATCAACAGATATTGAATAAAATTCTAGTTTCAAAGGAGGAAGTAATAAATATACTAAAGAACGTAGCCACATTAAAAGCCATGGAGCCTGATGGCTCATAACCATGAATAATAAAAGGAGCGGAAGAACTGTGCGTACCTATAGCAATGATCTACCCCATGTCCCTGGAGACAGGAAACGTGCCGGACAACTGGAAAACTGCAAACGTGATCCCAGTATACAAGCAGTCAAAAAAAAACAAGAGGCACTGAATTATATAAGATAATATCATGTAAACTGTCCAAATTATTGGAAACGATGGTCTGGGAGAGGATGGTTGAACATCTAGAGAAGAGAGACTATTTTACAGATAACCAGCAGGAATTTAGGGAAGGTAAATCCTGCTTCACTCACTTAATCGAATTCTGCGACAGAATAACGAAAATCAAGCAAGACATTGATGGGCTGACTGTATATTCCTGAACTGAGGGAAAGTATTTGACACTACCCCACCAGATATTGATTGACGTGTTATAGAACTCAGGAATATTAGTCGTATAGTGGATCAAGGAATACTTATCTTTCAGAAAGCTGTTAGTGATAACAAGGACATATATAAAGATGGGAAAATGTAACAAGTGAAATTCCCCAAGGATCAGTTCTATGACCAATTTATTGTTCTTATTAGTAAATGACCTGCCGGAGAGGAGCGACTCACATATATCATTATTTGTTGATAACGAAAAACTATTGAGAAGAATACAAACTGAAGAGGATAGAGGCTACAAGTAGACCAGAACTGCAAAAAATGGACAGATAAGTGTTTACTAGAGCTTAGCTCTAGTATGTGCCTAGTTATGAAAATTAGGAATGGAGTGAGGCAACCAAAGGCAAAATACAGTTTGAGAGGCGAGAAACTACAGATATCACTCAGGGAGAAAGGTCATGGAGTGAACATCACAACCAGCATATCGCTAGAGGTGAACATAAAACGAACAGCATCTGCAGCATATGCCAGGATAGTTAATAGCATTTGCAGCATATGCCAGGGTAGCTAATAGCGTTTGCAGCATATGCCAGGATAGCTAATAGCATTTGCAGCATATGCCAGGATAGCTAATAGCATTTGCAGCATATGCAGGATAGCTAATAGCATTTGCAGCATATGCCAGGATAGCTACTCTCAGAATTGCCTTCACAAAAATCGAAAGCGTTTGCAGCAAGACTAGTCACAGAGCTGAGAGGCAAACTCAATACACAGTTTAGAAAGTAGATATAATAGGGCCAATGAAGCCAAGAATCAACAATACCAGCGATTGTGGTTTAAGATGCGAGGTCAGGAGTTGAGACTCAATCTCTGGAAACACAAGTCAGTGAATACAACTCCTTGAATACAATGAGAAACACACACACACAACTTATTCTCAACGTATTCATCCTTCCCTAGTTATACTGTTTCCAAACATGGAACAACTTCTTGAAGCCTTTTTCCATCACTCTCGCCTGTTGCTTTAATATTTTTTTTTATTACACTCTTTAAATTTAATTTTCAGATAACTTCAACAGCAACATTTAAAACTTGGATCAGACTTGCGAGGTTTATTTTCAATCACTAAACTTAAAGTTCTGCAGCAGAGCATAATGTTAGGAAGTCTCCAGAAAAGTTGGCAGGTTGTTCCTTGGTAAGTGTTAAGTGACTTTAGAATTACACTTTGAAAAAGGACATTTTTTCTTCGTAAATGTCTTTAGTGATAATAAAAATCCTTAAAAAGAAAATTATTTCTTAAGAAAAAGATGCGATTAGCTAACATTTTCCTGGAGGGGCCCCTGACCCTCCTATCCTCCGGTGTCGTCAGGCCGATTTCCCTCAACCTTTCTTCGTAGGACAATCCCCTTAGCTCTGGGATTAGTCTTGTTGCAAACATTTGCACTTCCTCTAATTTCTTGACGTGCTTGACCAGGTGTGGATTCCAAACTGGTGCTGCATACTCCAGTATGGGCCTGACGTAAATGGTATACAGAGTCTTGAACGATTCCTTACTGAGGTATCGGAACGCTATCCGTAGGTTTGCCAGACGCCCGTATGCTGCAGCAGTTATCAGATTGATGTGCGCCTCAGGAGATATGTGCGGTGTTATACTCACCCCCAGATCTTTTTCCTTGAGTGAGGTTTGCAGTCTTTGGTCATCTAGACTACATTGTGTCTGCGGTCTTCTTTGCCCTTCCCCAATCTTCATGACTTTGCATTTGGCAGGGTTAAACTCAAGGAGCCAGTTGCTGGACCAGACTTATAGCCTGTCCAGGTCTCTTTGTAGTCCTGCCTGATCCTCGTCCGATTTGACTCTTCTCATTAACTTCACATCATCTGCAAACAAGGACACTTCTGAGTCTATCCCTTCCGTTATGTCATTCACATATACCAAAAACAGCACAGGTCCTAGGACCGACCCCTGTGGAACCCCGCTTATCACAGGTGCCCACTCTGACATCTCGTCACGTACCATGACTCGTCGTTGCCTCCCTGTCAGGTATTCTCTGATCCATTGCAGTGCCTTTCATGTTATGTGTGCCTAATCCTGTAACTATAGCAGTAACCTCATGTGAGGAACTGTGCCGAAGGCCTTATTGCAGTCCAAAAAAATGCAGTCGATCCAGCCCTCTCCCTCTTGTCTTACTTCTGTCACCTTGTCATAAAAGTCCAGTAGGTTTGTGACACAGGATTTTCCTTCCTTGAAACCGTGCTGGTTGTTGATTATACACTTGTTTCTTTCCAGGTGCTCCACCACTCTCCTCCTGATGATCTTCTCCATGACTTTGCATACTATACACGTTAGTGATACAGGTCTGTAGTTTAGTGCCTCATGTCTGTCTCCTTTTTTAAAAATTGGGACTACATTTGCCATCTTCCATACCTCATGGAGTTGCCCAGTTTCAATGGATGTGTTGAAGATCTTTGTTAATGGCACTCACAGCATCTCTGCTCCCTCTCTAAGGACCCATGGAGAGATGTTGTCTGGTCCTTCCGCCTTTAAGGTGTCAACTTCACATAGCAGCTTCTTCACCTCCTCCTTTGTTAGGCGTACCTCATCCAGCACTAGGTGTACCCCCCTGTTCTGATTTCCTGGAGTCCTACTGGTTTCCACTGTAAATACTTCTTTAAATCTCGTGTTGAGCTCCTTACATACCTCTCGGTCGTTTCTTGTGAACTCCCCATCACCCTTCCTCAGTCTGATTACCTGGTCCTTGACTGTTGTTTCCTCCTGATGTGGCTATACAACAGCTTCGGGTCAGATTTGTCTTTCGATGCTATGTCATTTTCATGTTGTCGCTGAGCCTCCCTTATCTGTGCATATTCGTTTCTGGCTCTTCGGCTAATCTCTTTATTTTCGTGAGTTCTCTGTCTTCTGTACCTTTTCCATTCTCTAGTGCACCTAGTTTTTGCCTCCCTACACCTTTGGGTGAACCAAGGACTCGTTCTGTTCTTCCCATTATTTCTGTTTCCCTTGGGAACAAACCTCTCCTCTGCCTCCTTGCATTTTGTTGCTACATAGTCCATCATTTCTTGTACTGGTTTTCCTGTCAGTTCCCTCTCCCACTGAATGTCTTGCAGGAAGTTCCTCATGCCTGAGTAGTTCCCCCTTTTGTAGTTTGGATTTTCCCATCCTATTCCTGCAACTCTCTCCACTTAAAGCTCAACTATGTAGTCAAATCACAGTGTGTGTGTGTGTGTGTGTGTGTGTGTGTGTGTGTGTGTGTGTGTGTGTGTGTGTGTGTGTGTGTGTGTGTGTGTTGTGTGTGTGTGTGTGTTGTGTGTGGGTGTGTGTGTGTGTTTGTGTGAGTGCTTACTCACCTAATTGTACAATTGCACTCACCTAATTGTGGTTGCAGGGGTCGAGACTCAGCTCCTGGCCCCGCCTCTTCACTGATCGCTACTATGTCCTCTCCTCTCTCTCTCTCTCTCTCTCTCTCTCTCTCTGCTTCCTGAGCTTTGCCATACCTCGTCTTAAAGCTATGTATGGTTCCTGCCTCCACTACATAACTTGCTAGGCTATACCACTTCCTAACGACTCTGTGACTGAAGAAGTACTTCCTAACATCCCTGTGACTCGTCTGAGTCTTCAGCTACCAATTGCGACCCCTTGTTTCTGTGTTCCCTCTCTGGAACATGCTGTTTCTGTCCACCTCGTCTATTCCACGCATTATTTTGTATGTTGTTTTCATGTCTTCCCTGACCCTCCTGTCCTCCAGTGTCGTCAGTCCGATTTCCCTCAATCTTTCTTCGTAGGACATTCTCCTGAGCTTCGGAACTAGCCTTGTTGGAAACCTTCGTACTTTAATTTCTTGACGTGCTTGACCAGGTGTGGGTTCCAAATTGGTGCTGCATACTCCAGTATGGGCCTGACGTACACAGTGTACAGTGTCTTGAACGATTCCTTACTAAGGTGTGTGAGTGTGAGTGTATGTGTGTGTCTGTGTGTGTGTGTATGTGTATGTGTGTATGTGTGTGCGTGTGCGCGTATGTGTGAGTGTGTGTGTGTGTGTGTGTGTGTGTGTGTGTGTGTGTGTGTGTGTGTATGTGTGTGTGTGTGTGTGTGCGCGCGCCTGCGCATGCGAGTGTGTGTACTCACCTAGTTGAGGTTGCGGGGGTCGAGTTTGAGCTCCTGGCCCCGCCTCTTCACTGATCGCTACTAGGTCACTCTCCCTGAGCCGTGAGCTTTATCATACCTCTGTGTGTGTGTGTGTGTGTGTGTGTGTGTGTGTGTGTGTGTGTGTGTGTGTGTGTGTGTGTGTATACTCACCTAGTTGTACTCACCTAGTTGAGGTTGCAGGGGTCGAGCCCAAGCTCCTGGCCCTGCCCCTTCACTGGTCGCTACTAGGTCACTCTCTGAACCGTGAGCTTTATCATACCTCTGCCTAAAGCTATGTATGGATTCTGACTCCACATCGCTTCCCAAACTATTCCACTTTCTGAATACTCTGTGGCTGAAGAAATACTTCCTTACATCTCTGTGATTTATCTGTGTCTTCAACTTCGAACTGTGTCCGCTTATTGCAGTGTCCCATCTCTGGAACATCCTGTCTTTGTCCACCTTGTCTACTCCTCTCAGTATTTTGTATGTCGTTATCATGTCCCCCCTATCTCTCCTGTCCTCCAGTGTCGTCAGGTTGATTTCCCTTAACCTCTCCTCGTAGGACATACCTCTTAGCTCGGGGACTAGTCTTGTTGCATACCTTTGCACTTTCTCTAGTTTCATTACGTGCTTGGCTAGGTGTGGGTTCCAAACTGGTGCCGCATACTCCAAGATGGGCCTAACGTACACAGTGTACAGGGTCCTGAACGATTCCTTATTTAGATGTCGGAATGCTGTTCTAAGGTTTGCTAGGCGCCCATATGCTGCGGCAGTTATTTGGTTGATGTGCGCTTCAGGAGATGTGCCTGGTGTTATACTCACCCCAAGATCTTTTTCCTTGAGTTTGTAGTCTCTGGCCCCCTAGTCTGTGTGTGTGTGTGTGTGTGTGTGTGTGTGTGTGTGTGCGCGTGTGTGTGTGTGTGTGTGCGCGCGCGCGCGTGTGTGTGTACTCACTTAACTGTGGTTGCAGGGGTCGAGAAGTGTGTGTGCGCGCGCGTGCGTCTCTGAGTGTGCGTGCGTGTGGTGTGTGTGTGTGTGTGTGTGTGTGTGTGTGTGTGTGTGTGTGTGTGTGTGTGTGTCTGTGCGTGCGTGTGTGTGTGTGTGTGTGTGTGTGTGTGTGTATGTGTGTGTGTGTGTGTGTGTGTGTGTGTGTGTCTGTGCGTGTGTGTGTGTGTGTGTTGTGTGTGTGTGTGTGTGTGCGTGTGTGTGTGTGTGTCTGTGCGTGCGTGTGTGTGTGTGTGTGTGTGTGTGTGTGTGTGTGTGTCTGTGCGTGCGTGTGTGTGTGTGTGTGTGTATGTGTGTGTGTGTGTGTGTGTGTGTGTACTCACCTATTTGTTTGTACTCACCTATTTGTGGTTGCAGGGGTCGAGTCCTAGCTCCTGGCCCCGCCTCTTCACCGGTTGCTACTAGACCCTCTCCCCCTCCCCGCTCCATGAGCTTTATCAAACCCCC
>NW_026471007.1:0-12246 GCF_026875155.1 Cherax quadricarinatus | reverse complement strand
GGTAGAAAGTTGATTCAGGGTCCTTGCTGTTATTCTATTATTACTGGTGTTGTTTCTTCTGCGATATCCTTTCATAGTATCACTGAAGTAGATACTGTGTAGCAATGGAGGAGAAGGCTTGTTTTCTCGGAGCTTGGGTTAAGTGGTTGTCTGGCAGCGGAGGCAGTGTTTGGGTTAGCAGGGCTGTCTTCCTTAGATCTTCTAATTTTGTCAAGATTTGGGTTACATTCTTAGTATTCTTGAGTCATTTTGTGGTCTACGTGGACACCCGCATGGCATTGTGGGAACGCCGGCAAAGTAGCTTTGTTTATCATGCCTGGCGGCAAGGAAGCTCTCACTCCCCAATCACTCTACAGGCGAATTCTGACTCTCCTCTTCACAACTTACAGTTCTAAGACTGATGGAAGTGGAGCTGAAGATGAATTCTATGGATTTGAACCATATGGTACCATTGTGCCATATGGTACAATGGTACCATATGGTACCATTGTGCCATATGGTACAATGGTACCATATGGTACAACGGTGCCATGTCGTACAATGGTATCATATGGTACAATGGTATCATATGGTACAATGGTACCAAATGGTACAGTGGTACCAAATGGTACCATGTACCATATAGTACATTGTACCATATGGTACATTATACCATATGGTACAGGGTACAGGGACCCTAATGGAAATAAGTCTGTCTGACTTTTTTGGGTTATCCTAGGTTCTCCAAACATATGCTGCTAAGTATGATATTCTATGTAACTTTGTGTATAACTAAATAAACTTACTTATGATTCCACATGCACTTGAGTAAGTTTATTCAGGTGTACAGAAATACAGTGGACCCTCGACCAACGATGGCATCGTCTAACGTTAAATCCGACGAGCGATACATTTTAACGCAAAAATTTTGCCTCGATTAGCGCTAAAAAACTCGACCAACACAAATCGTTCCGTCTGAGACGCATCCACTTCTGGCCAGTGTTTACAAGCCAGCCACCGCGGTCACTTCCAAGCATACAATCGGAACATTTCATATTATCACAGCCTTTTTAGTGATTGCACCTGCAAAATAAGTCACCATGGGCCCCAAGAAAGCTTCTAGTGCCAACCCTACAGCAAAAAGGGTGAGAATTACTATGGATATGAAGAAAGAGAACATTGCTAAGTATGAAAGTGGAGTGCGTGTCTCCAAGCTGGCCAGGTTGTACACAAAACCCCAATCAACCATCGCTACACTTGTGGCCAAGAAAACGGCAATCAAGGAAGCTGTTCTTGCCAAAGGTGCTACTATGTTTTCAAAACTGAGATCGCAAGTGATAGAAGATGTTGAGAGACTGTTATTGGTGTGGATAAATGAGAAACAGATAGCAGGAGATAGCTTCTCTCAAGCGATCTTATGTGAAAAGGAAGGAAGGGAATGGGATTTAATTAGAAAAATGCCAGAACTAGTGGTGTTTCAAAGTGAATTTTAACCCTTTTTAAGGGTCCGCCCCGTGGGATCTACGGCTTTACGTTCAGTTTTAAAAACTGTAGATCTACGTCATGAGCTCAGTCACTCTAAATAAACTGTGAGTGGAAAAATTTGGGGCCCTAGATATGGGGAAAATTTAACTTCTTTTGGGGTTTTGGTTGCCCCAAACATAAAAAAACCCTGCAAAAACACTGTGTATAATGAGGGGAAAAAAAACCGAAAACCGGGGATTTTGATTTAAACAGAAACCTTTGCAGTGTTTTTTTTCGTTTTTTTTTATGTTGTATTTGTAATTTTTTGGGTCTCTTTTGGACAAAATGGAAGACTTATTAGAAATAGGAAAAATTTTTGTTTGGTTTTAGCACCGGGAAAATGGCTTGAAAATGAGTTAAAGTGGGGGAAATTTTTAAAAATTTTTCCCGTTGTTAAAGGGATAAACAAACAAATCACACGTCAAATTACAGGGCCAGTGGTTTTGTTCAAATTTACATTCAAAAAGGTGGTGATTTTATACAATTTTTAAAAATATTGCATAACAGTATTTTTTATTATTTAATCAAAAAAAAAGCGCTAAACCCAAAAGGGGGCTATACAGCGCGGGCAGGGTGGGGAAAGGGGAAGAAAGGGGAAATTGGTTTTGAGAAGGGAGGGGGATGTCAGCGGGTTTTACACAAAACAGGGGAAAGCGGGGGAAATTTTAGGGGGTAAAGGGTACCCAAACAGATTAAAGTAAAAAGGGGGCTAAAGGGTTTATAAAAAATTTGTGAATAAGTCAGTTGTCAAAAGTAAATGAGAGATTTCCGGGGATGAAAAAGTGGGTCCATAAAGCGAGGGGGAAAGGTTAAAGAGGGGGCAGCGGTGCGAAGACGAGGCCAGGGGGTAAATTCTGGGGGTGACGTTGTTTAAAGTGGGCATTTAAAACGGGAATGGGGCTAAACTGAAAATGGGCTTGGCAATTCTCACAAAAGGGGGAGAAAGGGGCGGCCTCTCCATGGATAAAAAAGAGAAAGGGACGGTATGGCCAATGCGAAGACGGGGAGATTTATTTCCCCCAAAACCTTTGGGGAAACGGGGTGTTTAAGGGGGACGGCAGTAACCAATACTGGGTTTTAATAAGATTGAAGTTTTTTTTGCCGGCATAGAAAGCCCAAACTTTTGTTGAAAAAGGATTTTGGAAGGGGGTGGGAAGATATTGCGCAAAATAGCCCGAAAAGGGGTTTACCTCTATAAGAAACTGGTAGGTCTTGTACTCCCTGACCGGCGGGCCAGTGTTTTGTGTTCATTGCCCTGTACGTAAACTGACCGGGGGCCCCAAAAAAAAAAACCCAATACCCTTTATGTTTGGGGAAAAAGAGGGCGTGGGGCCAAATTTGGGGGATAGGGGGAAACAAAGGGGGGGGGTGGGGGTGAAATCAAAATTTTTGTATAGCCTTTTAAAGCCAAAAGGGAGTCTAGACAACCACAAATGATGAAAACGGGCATAGATGAAACGGAAAAATTGCTTTTAAGGATGGCATAAAATTTCACCCAGTAAAAAAACTACCCAAAGGATAGAAAATCCCCTTTTGTACGACGTTGCCCGGAAAACTGCTGGGGAACCCTACGCCGTCAGAAGATTGGCCATCTGTGTACACAGCAATGGCATGAAAATTTGAGGGTAAAAGGGGTTTCAAAAAAAAGGAAAAGGGGGAAGGGGACCGTGGGACAGTTGGGCTTTTAAAAAAAGGGGGAGGGGGGGGAGAAAAAACAGACCCCCGCCCGTCCCCCTTCCCCAGGGGGGTAGGGAAAAGTGAGATGCTACATGAAACTTTAGAAAGGTGGGTAGTTGAAGAAAAGACAAGAGCAAATTGAAGGGGAAGAGAGAAGGGAGGGAAAAAGGGGGCGGGGGAAAAAATAAAGAAGTCTACTAATACCCGGACCATTTTTTAAAAATGGAAGGGATTGCGGAGATCGGGAGAGCGTACTTTGTAGCCAGGAAAATGGGTTTCACGGGCAAATCGGATAAGGATGGAACTTTCGCTTCTGATAGAGGCCTCAAAGGGGGAAAGAGCGAAAAGCACCGAGGCATAAGAAATTTTTTGGGGATGAAGGGGGTTAAGGTTAGAGGGGTTTTTAGCAGGAATCCCCCTTTTGAATAGATCTGTCAATTAATAAGTTTGATAAAAAAAGGGTGGAATGTGGGAAAAAGGGGGGTTTTCGACGAATCAGCCCCCCATGAAAGATGAGAAAGGGTTTTTTAAGAAGGTTCACCCGGCTGGGAAAGGGTTCCCTTCGAGGGGTTTAATGTGGGGTTTTCCCGGAAACCCTACGAAAAAAAGGGAGGCCTAAAAACTTGACTTATTACGTTCAGGGATAGGGGGAGCCATAGGGGTAAAAAGGGAAAATGATCGGAGATGACGGGAGCGTCAAAGTGAAAGTGATTTGGGGGGTTTTTAGTGCGGGAAAAATTTTAAAACCCCCAAAGGTGGTGGCCCAATTGGAAACACGGTCGACTGCATGTTGGAGGGAAACGTAATAAAGTGACGTCAGCCCCTTTGGTACAGGCAATAGCAAAAGTCATAAAATGAGTGATGACCAAAAAATTTTTTATGGAAGACAGAGGGCCCCAAAACATTAATAGCAAAGGGGGAAAAGTGTTGTGCTCAGAAAACATCCTGGGGGACCCCCTTTAGCTTTGGATTAAAATCCGGGGAGGACCCCCAAACCCCCCCCCCCTTTCCCGGGGTCAAGGCCCAAAATCTGGGGTCACGCACCCGTTCCAAGAATTTTTTAAAAAAAAAATTGTTATTTTTTTTTTATGAAAACGTTGAGAATCTTTTGTTTAAAAGGTTTTAAAAAAACAAAAAATCGAAATTTGGTGGAAAATTTTACGGAAAAATTTTGCCCCTCGGGAATTTTTTTGTGTAGGGATATTTACGAATCGGAAAAATTTTTCCGACCCTTTTAGTTTCCCCTTTTAGGCCAAAATTAAAATTTTTCCCTTTTAACCAAAAATTTTTAGTATTTCACTAGTATTACTTCCAAATTTTTGATTGAACAAAAGGGAAAACGCCAAATAAAATGTTTCAAAATACAAAATAAAGTGGTCGGAAATTGTTTAAATTTTGGGCCCAAATTTTAAAACAAAGTTCCCAAAAAATTCCCAAATTTCCAAAAAAGGGTCCAGAATTTAAAATGTGGGGATTCCTGGCACTTTAAAAATAACATTTCCTCTGTTCATTATTATGTTTTTTTAGGCCCTTTTCCAAAAAAATTTTTATTTTGATTTTTTTTTTTTTCCCTAATGAAAATTTTTTTCACACCAAAAAAAAGAAATTTCTGTTATGCCAAAACTGATAATTTGTTTAAATATCATCAACCTTTTTGAAGTTTATTAGGGCCCACCAGGGTGCGTTTTATTTGAAGTGTGGGGGGTCGTTTGTTTACCCCTTGGAAAAATCGGGAAAAAATTTTAAAAATTTCCGCTATTTGAGCTCAGTTTCAGCCAAATTTTTAAAAGCTAAACCAATCCCAAATTTATCTCCATTTTGTAATATGTCTTCCAAATTTTATCCAAAAGAGACAAAGGAAAACGGGAAATAAAACTATAAAAAATATACGGGAAAAAAACTGCAAAATTTTCTGTTTTTAAAAAAAAAATCCTTTATTTTATTTTTTTCTCTCATTTTTTTCCCCCGTGTGCGCAAAGGGTTGTTTTTTTGTGGTGGGCCCCATACCACTAGATGTATTTTTCCATATCTAGGCCCAAATTTTACCACTAAAAGTTTAAACAGAGTGAGCTGGGGGCTCATGGGGTAGATCTACGGTTTTTTGGACCCTGAATGTTTAAAACCGTAGAAATTTCGGGACGGAACCCCGAAAGGGTTAAACCCCAACAGGGGTTCCATTTCTTTGCAAACTGCACTGGTTTAAAAGCAAAGGGCGATAGTGGGGGGGTTTCATGTCCCCGTAGTGCCCGGTTTTCGGAAGGGGTAACAATGGCGGGTTTCCACCCGCTGTGGAAAAAACTCCTTGTACAAAATAAAATTGTTAAAAGGGTAATAGGATGCAAAGGGTGGGCTGATGTTTTAAAAGTTGTAGATACGAATATGAATTTTCGTCGGGCCCAGCTGCCGATGATCGACAAGCTGAGAGTGTTGCCTCCCGTTCTTGAAGGTAAAAAGGGAATTTTAAGTTTTTTCTCTGAGAGAAAAAAATCCAAGGGGGTTTAAAAATCTGGCAGACTTTGAGGAAAAAAATGAGGGCCCTTGTTTGGGGTCCCCGGAAAAAAATACGGCCGATGTTGCCCCAAATTTTTTTGGCAACATCTAGTGGGGTTTTTATTTCAACACGGGGAACCCCCCAGAACAGGAGCCCGGGGCAGGAATTTACACTCAGTTTTCGGTTTCTTTTTTCCAGCTGCACTCATAGAGGAAGCGGAGGTGATGGTTTGGGGGCATAATCTCGCCCGCAAGTGGTTTAGCCCCAAGGATGCACGGGAGCGATGCACGCTTCTGTTTTTTTTTTTTTTTAAAATTAAGGGACCTTCTTGGTTTTTATTGACCGGTAAAACCTTCCCCCGGCCGGGCCCTTTCCCAAAAAATTTTCTGCACGGGAAAAAGCAGGGACCCCCAAGGCACATTTCTGAGAAAGCCTGCCCGAAGTTTGGGGTTTGGGAAAGAGAAGCTGCGGTTTTAAAAGGAGGCGAGAAAAAGGGGTAAAAGTCACGTGGAGGAGAATAAGGAACCTTTTAAAAAAAAGTTAGGGGTTAGTAAAGGTTCCAATTTTCCCGATTAAATTGCCAGGTGGGGGGCTGGGGGAAAAGGGGGGGCGAATTTAAGGGGAAGTAAGAATGATTGGGGGAAATGAAACACCCGTCATGTAAATCCGGGGAGAAACGGGCCAAGGAAGTCTAATGCGGCGGGGGAAGAGCAGACTGAGAGATCGATGTAAAAAGAGAAATATGGGTCGAGGACAAAATGGGTTTTGAGTACCTGTTTTTTAAAAAAATGGGGGGGTGGGTGGCAAGAAAAGCCCCCTAAATTTAATTTCCCCAAAAGGGAAAACACAGTGGACCCGCCCCAGAGGAAATGGTGTGCTTTAAAATCAACCCAAATAACAGAAACCCGGTTTGGGGGTTTTAAAGAAAAAACAAGGAAGGCAAAAGGGGAAAAAAAAAGATAATGCCCAGGGAAAGGGGAGAGATACAGTGGGCCCCGCACAACGTTGGGATCACTAGCGATTATTTGCATAACCCCTTACTTTAATTTTCAAAAATTTTGCCCCCACCTTTCCCCCCTTAAAAAAACCCCCTTACCCAATTTTTGTCCCAGACGGTCCAAAAAGTGGGCCTTGGGGAAAACCCCAAATGGGTTTGCCGGTGGCATTGTTTACCAGCCAGCCTTTCCCCGGGAACCCAAACATACAATCGGAAAATTTCGTATTTTTACAGTGGGTTTTTGGGGTTTTTCTGGAAAAAAAAGGCCATGGGCCCCAAAGAAAGCTTCAAAATGCCAACCCTACAGCAATAAGGGTGAGAATTACAAAAGAGATGAAAAAAAGATCATTTTATAAGTATGAAAGTGGAGTTTATTTTCTCGAGCTGGCCGGGTTTTATAATAAAAACCCCAAACAAACCCTCGCTAATATTGGTGGTACGTGCTTTCTGCTGTGCACTGTCAGGGGTGCTGCCTTGCTGCTGTTGCACAGTTGTTTGGTTTTGGCTTTTTGAGAAAAACCCAAAAAAACAAATTTAACCCCCGAGGATTTGGCCCCCCGGTTTAAACCCCAAAAAAATCAGTGTCATCGAAGATGTTAACTTATTTCCAATTTGGGGGCTTAATCTTGTCTCCCAGGATGCAAAACCCCCAAGTGGGCAACACCCAGGTGAACAGGGGAAAAAGCCCGGAACAGTGCTCATATTGGTGAATTTTTAAAAACCAAACCCAAAAGGGTTGGGTTTAGAGATTTTAAAAAATCGTAGTGGCAAAACACAGTGTGATAAGGCCTTTTTCTGGAAAAAAAAATTTCCAAACAGGACCCACAGTACTTTTAAAGGGGGAAAAAGGAAATCCCAGGGCACAGTGTCTCATCGTTATTTTCCGCAAACCTTCAATAAAAGGGAAGTGTCATTTATTTTCATTTAGTAGACTAGTACATGCACAATAAAATAATGTGCAAAGTAATACCCCTTTTTTTGTTAATTTTAAACCTTCCCTTTTTTGTGGGGGGGAAAAAGTATATTTTTATGTGGTAAAATTTTTTTTTTCTACTTTTGGGTGCTTGCACGGTTTAAATTTTGTTTTTCCATTTTTTCTTAGGGGAAAAAATTCATTCACATAGGATTATTTCGCATAACAATTCCCCTCTTTGCACGGATTAAAATCTTTAAAACCCGGGGGTCCAGGTATAAAGAACAGAGCGTATACCCCCCTTTTGAAGTGGAACGGGCTGCCTTGAAATCAGCGAAGTATAACAAATAGCTGATGGTACGGAATTCATGCGTAAAAGAAGGGAATTTTCTTAAAAGGTCCCATCGGAAAAGGATTGAAGAAAAAAAAAAATTATAGCCTGAGATGTGAGAAATAACAGCAGAGGAAATTTTGGGTTTTCCTGTAGCAAACACCAACAGGGGAAACTGGAGATAACATCTGAAGCTCACCCCGATTCCCCCTGAGCCCCGTTTATTCCACTGTAAATAGGCCATGTTGGAAATGAAAAAAGATACTTGAAATCCGAGGTAAGGGTTCTACGGACAGGGGGGTTTAAAAAAAGCCCCAAGCGGAGGCAGGGGGAAAAGTTCAACAGCAAAGGGAAACGGTGCGCTGTAAGAAAGGGTTGCGCAGATGGAGCAAGGAGAGAGAAAGGGGAAGGGGGATCAGTGTCCATTGAGGGTTTGGTCTTGCAATATATTCAGAGTTGTTCGTGTTTGGGAATTCAGAGATGTCGTATGGGAGACAATTTTGGGGAAGGTGGGGGGAAAGGATGAGAAAAGATTGGAACTGTATTGGACTGTACCAAGGGGGGGGGGGGCGAAAGGGTGGAGGGACTGGAGAAAGTGTGGCAGGGGACAGAAGAGACAGGAACCTGGGGGTGGAAAGAAGAGGAAGAAAACTTGGGAGGGAAAACAGGGGAGGAAGGTACAGTACGAGGAGGAGGGTGAACCTTACATTGTAAATGACCGTGAGAGGGGAAGAACCGGGACAGAGACGGGGGGTAAAATGAGGAGGTGGAAGATGGGGAGGGGGGTGTTAACGGGCCTTTTTTTTTATTTTTAGAAATAGAGGGGGCGTTTGGGAGGAGGGGTCGTACGAGGTCTGTCGATACTGGGCTTGTGGAGAGAACTCGAAAAACGAGATTAGCGGGGGTTGAAGTGGGGAAGTCGACCGAGGACAGGAAAAGGTTAGTAAGGAGTGATTATGGGAGAGGTAACCACAGAGGTGGGTGTAGAAGATGGTTACCAAAGTGAGGGGAAGTTTTGAAACAGGGGGAAAAAAAACACGTGCGAGTCCCCCTTGGGGGCGGAGATGAAAAACCTGCCAGGGGCAAAAAGGGAGACCTTCTGTCTCTTTGAGGTAACGGTTTTCCCCGCTGTTTAAATGATTTGACAACGGGAGAGACAAAGGGTGGCCCATGACAGTTAAGGAAAGAGGGAGTCAACTGCAAGATGTATTGAATGGTATCGGCACCACAGACGGGTTTGGGCATAGATCTGCAATATTTCGCTGGATGGCCAAATCCCAAAAATTTCTACACTGTTGGGGTGTAGGGTCACCTTCCCCAAAAATTGTAACCGTGTCTGCTATATAAATGAGAAGGGGGTTTCTGGCTGTAAAAAATTTTTAAAGGCCCATTGTAGGGTTTTGTTCCCCCCGTGGGCAGGAAGAAGTAAGTGTTCCCTTGAGGATTGGGGGATTTGGAGTTCCAGTGTTCAAGAATGTCAGTGCCACATGCTGGAAATTTTGTTGAATATGGTATGGGGCGAATGACGGTACCACTACAAAAATTGAGGGAATGAGTTTTTCAAGAGTGCGGGAACAGTATCGATATGGGAAAAAACGAGGAGCTCATGAGCCTGGGTGCATTCTGTACGGTAAAGATGCGGTACCGCTCTTAAGAGCTGAAAAGAAATATCTTTACCAACATGGGTAGGAGGGCCCTTCCCTACTATGGTCGAAAGTAGGCAGGGAGGGAAGTCGGCGTAAAGTGAAGAATTTTGTCCCTTTTTTCAGTCTGAAACTGAGCCCTGGGAAAGGAGCGAAGGGGTTCGATCGTTTTTGAGAAGAAAGAGAAGGTGGAGAAGTAATCAGAGGTAATTGGTGTTGCATTTAGGCGTGGGACCAGAGTTGGCCGACGTGGAAGGGGTCGGCGATTTGAAAATTGCCGCATGTAGGGGAGGGCCCGGGAAAGCTAGTCAAGGAGAGCGAAGGTCCGATAAATCGAAGGATCAGCGAGGTCAGTACCTGAAGCGGGGGGAAACAGCACGGAAATAGGTACAGAGGCTGGGGAAAATGTTGAAGAGTGGTCCAAAGAGAGGCGGGGTCAGAACGGGGTGGGTATAAAGGGGGGCCCGGGGGTTTTTCCAGGTTCATGGACTGGGGCTGCCAGGGTTTGGGTTTACTTTTTCTTTTTTTTTAAAGGGAAAAAAAAAAGAAAGAAGAAAAAAAATAAAAAAAAAAAAAAGAATAAAAAAAGGGGGGGCCGGGGGGGGATATTTTCCTGGGGGAATGAAGGGCCAGAAATCTCCTCCGCGCCCAAGAGGCCCTCGCACCGAAAGGGTAGCGCAGAGCAGCATGGAACCCGTCCATACCCACCCTTCATTTTGTAAATAACAACCCGGGGGTAGAAACCCTCACATCTGCCGAGTACCTTGGTGGCAAAAGAGAGGGCGGCCGGATTCCCCCCACAAAGCATACCTCCTTGGGCCACCCCCCCAAATCCGAAAGGTGGTTCCAGAGATAAACTCGTCGCCCGAAACCCCCCAAAGCTACTCCGGGATACCGGGAGGATCGGGACATCCCAGGCGATCCAGTTTTCCCGGAAAATTTTGCCCCCGCTAAGACCAAAAGGAATGGATGGACCCCGGTATTTTCCCCCCTACCTAGGAACTAGCCGCCGTGGGAGAACCCCAAAAAGGACAAAAAAGAGGAAGGGCAAAAAGGGAGGGGTGGGGGAGGAGGGGGAAAGGAAAAAGGGGAGGATGGGGAGGATGGGATGGGGGGAGGGGGATGGGGGGTAATTGCATAACAGAAAATCTTTATTTTTTGGTGGAAAAAAAAAAATTTTTTATGGAATAAAAAATCAAAAGGGAATTTATTTGTAAAGCCTCAAAAACATAAATAATGAAAAGAGGAAATGTTATTAGTGCCGGGAAATACCTACATTGTTTATTCTGGCCCTTTTTTGAAATTGCAATATTTTGAATTTTGTTTTAAAATTTGGGCCAAAATTCAATTTCCCGGTCACTTTATTTTGTAGTTAAACAGTTGACTTGGTGATTTCTTGTGCTCAATCGATGAACAAAGTAATCCTAGTGAAATAGCTAAAAATTTTGGTCGACTGGAATAATGAAATTGGCCTAAAATGGGAGTAAAAGTGGGGCAAAATTCCCGATTCAAAAATATCGCTGAAAATCAAAAAATTCCGAGAGCATAATTTTGTCAATTTCCCCTCAAATTTTTTATTTTTGTTTTATTACATTCACAAAAAAATTCTTACCCTTTTATAAAAAAAAAATAAAAAAAAATTTTTCTGAAAATTCTTGGACACTGGGGGACGCTTCAGATTTTGGCCTTGGACCCTGAAAGGGTTAAGGCCCGCAAAGGTTGGTTTGAGAGATTTAAGAATCGTAGTGGCTAATAGTGGATAAGGGATGGTGCGCTGCAGTTTGGGCCAAAAAAAGCTGAAAAAAAAAGTGGGAATTCAAGGAGTACATAGGGAACTGAAACCTGAACAAATGTTTAATTGTGACACTGACAATGTTGTGAAACATTTAGGAATTTTAAAAAGGGAAAAGGAGTACAGGCCTTATGGGTTGATATGTGTGCGACAGAGGGCCAGTGATCTCAAGCTGGTCCTAGTGGAATTAAAGAAAAAAAGGGGCGTAACCCCGGAAAAGGACTTTACAAATCAAGTCCTAAGGAAGGGGATTTCCTTCTAAACACTAACACAATCCACGTTCCCCTCCTCCCATCCCATCAAAATCACCAATCGTCAATAAAAAGGTAAGTGTCCCTGTAATTTTAACGTTTTTCTTAGTTTGAGGTATTAAAATTTAAAATTTTTTATGTGGTAAAAATTTTTTTTTAATACTTTTGGGTTTTTTGCACGGGGAATTTGATTTCCATTTTTTTATAATAAAATTTAAATCGACTAACGATAATTTTGATTAAGGAGACTTAGGAACGGATTAATACGTTGGTCGAGGGTCCACTGTACAATTACATAGATTATCTACATACAGCATACGATAAAATCCCAGGTTAACCCAAAAAAAATCAGGGGGACTTTTTTTAACTTATCCGTATCTGTACCATATGGTGTGGGGTCTGAATGGTACCCTGTACCATTGGTACCCTGACCATAGTTATCCTTACTGCATGGTACCCTATACCAATAGCACATGTACATTGGTCAAAGGGGTTGGTGGCATGAGGGGCACCAGCCAAGACTGAGTGAGTGTGTTATTGGGGGCTATAGGACCCCAAAGTATTTTAAGTAAAATTTTCTTGGAATACCTAAATTATATTTAATTGATGGGGACTCAGTTTTAAATGCATAAGGCTGATCACCCTTAG
>NW_026471006.1:0-12221 GCF_026875155.1 Cherax quadricarinatus | reverse complement strand
CTTTTAATGATTGTTCATTGAGGCGGTGTCGAGGTTTCTTGCTGTTTCACCTACGTAGATCTTGTCACAGCCTCCACAGGGTATAGTGTAAACTCCTGCATTGACTGGTTCGTGGTGATTGGGTTTTGTCCTGGTTAGATCCTTTATTGAAGTGGTAGAAGCGATGGCGACTCTGGTGTTAGCTTGTGAAAGTACTTTTGAGACGTTTAGTGCAACCTGGCTGTTGGGAAGAATTATAACTTTGTTGGGAGCGGTGTTGATGCGTGGAGAATTGATGAAGAGCTCTTTTCTTGCAGTCTTTGATGAAAAAAGAAGGAAATTGTAACTCAGTGAATGTTTGGTGAATGTTTGGCTCAATAACGCACTAAAACTTCAGATGGTTATTTTTATTTTTATTGCAATTTCCATCTGGAAAGTAATTATATTTTTTTCCATTCTTCTGATTAGGAGGGGTGTTTCTTCTGACGCCGTAGACCTCATATATATGATAAACGAGGACCTAGTTAGGGACATAAAAAAATCGAAGACTGCAATATCAGACCACCACATAACCAAGATAAAAGCCTATGTGCACAGTATCGTGGGGCAGAGAAACACGATCATAGATGAGGGCGATTTCATCAGATCCATCTTTAACAAGAACAACTGGAACCAAATAAATGGGGAACCTAGGGAGGTATAAAAAGATCTGAAGCAATTCCTCGAGATGAACTCTTTGGTGCTCGAAGTATGCTCCAGACACACACCTCTACAGCAGGAGATGCAAGCTAGAGAGAGAGAGAGAGAGAGAGAGAGAGAGAGAGAGAGAGAGAGAGAGAGAGAGAGAGAGAGAGAGAGAGAGAGGCACTCTACAGGCAAAGATGACAGATAACAGATCTCCTCAAAGGCAGCAAATTATCTGTAGAGCAAAGGTAAATTATGGAGAAGTGGAGAATATCGAGCACAAACTGTTGGCATCATATAGAGCCAGGAGAGACAGAGCAAAGAACCATAAATGAAATTTTAAAAAAAAATCACAAATACACTATGCAAAAACCAGGGCGATAAAGGTGACGATAAAGGTGACGATATGATAATAAGTAAAATAGAGAAGTCACAGTGAGCCGCTTATCAGTCTATGTATGGAAGCCTCAGTTTACCCTTTCTGTCTTGTGTCACAACCACTATTACTCCTACTTACTACTACCACTACTACATCTTCCAATACCAACATTAACTCTATCACTACTTATCCACTTGATTATTCCTCTCTTTGTCCGTCTCTGTCCCTCTCTTCTATATGTACACTGGCTTCCTCATCTTTATGTATTAGTGTAACTTGTAATTGGTCCACGTTTCACTAAAACGTCTTCATGGACTTTTCTCTCCTATGTACTGGTTATTTGTGTAGAGTTTCTTATGAGACATAAAACACTGCCAAAATGTAAACACATTCCGACGTTGCTTTCTTCCCAGTTAGCTTCGCAGAAGCCATCGACAGCATACCCGTGCACTCTGCTCCGGGTCCTGACTCGTGGAGTTCCATATTTAACAACAATTGTAATAAATCGTTATCTTAAGCGTTTATTATTTTATGAAGGAGTCTGGACACGAGGTTACTACAGTCATTTAAAACCATTGATATTGTCCCGCTTCAAAAAAGAAGCATTAAAACAATTTAAAAAAAACTATAGTTCATTGGTGATTGACACAAATTGTGTGATTGCACAGAATATGTGTGCAGCAAGTCATGCATCTCGAATCTCTTGATCCCTAACTTGACAGAAAAGAGCATTGTGTCAGCGAGACAAACCTCGTCTTTATTTTTGAAATCAGTAAACAATGGAGCGGCCAGTTTGACTGACGTATCGCTGACCGTGTGAGACCACTCAATAAACACCTAGTATCAGCGACAGGAAGATTACATTTAGAACATCTTCACACCTCACTAACACACACACACACCAGATTTCCAGTATAATACACACACACACACACGCACAGTAAAGAGGCGGGACCAGGAGCTGAATCTCGACCCTGCAATCACACACACACAGTCTTGACATTAATACTCATAATACACTCAATAAATGCACTACAGCGTCACTGTTATATACTAATTTTTAAACAACTAAAATATACACAATTATACACATTTCCCCTAATACACACATCTCTAAAACACTAAAACCAAAAAAATGAAACTGAGAAAAATAATACTACCATTGTTTCAAGTTTTAATTTCTGATACAATGTCACTAAATAGAAAAATAAATAAATTTTAAAATCCTAGTTTCAAGTCTTCTATATTTCACTTATTTTTCATAGCAATTGTCACTTCGTATCTTCTTCTTTCGTATTTCGTTGCGTCGTTACCTAAAATGGAAATAAATGAAGGTTTCATTGTCGTAGAACTACTGCGGAACGTCTGAGGGATGTCAGTGAAGGCCCAGGGATGGTCAGAAGCGCTACTGACGGTCATCAGTTAGTTGAACAGGCCAAAATCCGGCCACGGAACGAGGGGGCCTGAGGGTGAGGAAGGCGAGGCTTGGATGCAGGAGTCTGAGGCGCGATCTGAAGAGTTTGCTGGAGTATGGGAGACACCGGCCCTTGAAGCTGAGATCAGGGCTCGAGAGGCCGAGAAACAGGTTCGTGCTGCTGAGGCCAAGTCACGAAAGTGCGAGAGCCGAACACAAGAGGTCTCGAAAGGTCTCCCTAGTCTTGAAGGCTGAGGTTCAGGAAAAAGAAGCTCAGGTCTTGGCTAGGGTTGAAGCTGAGTCTAGCACTGACGAGGCCGAGACCAAGGCTCGGAAGACCGAGAACCGGGCCTATGAGAACGAGAACTGCACCTGGAAGGCAGAGGTTCGGGAACGAGGCCGACATGCGGTCTCGTGAGGCTGCCCAAGCCTGCGAGATCAAGGTCATGGCTCGGATTAAATCTGAAACAAGAGCTGAGGAGGCCGAGAACCGATCTCGAGAGGCCGCTTTAGCCTGGGAGGCTGACGGATGAGACTGAGGTCCAGACCCGTTGAATCAATTTTCAGAGAAAAATGGGGAAAATGATCTGCATCCTTTTTACTTTAGTGATGTTCAGCTCAGTGATCGACCTGGTCCTATTTTAATGTGTGTTAAATCAAAGGAATAAGGATTAGATACGACGCACGAAATCTGGAAAAATATTGAAGAGTTACACCGGTGATGTCCAGAAAGAGCCGGGAGAAAATTGGGATTTCGGATTTTACAAGAGTGGCTCACCTCCAGTACCTGAGGGATCGATAATGACGGACGCCGGGGAGTGAGTGCCTACTCCACAAGCTGCCAATTTCCTAGGGGAGACTTTTGCTGATCTCATCCCTCTAAGCGATGTGTGAGCCCAGAGAGGTTGAGCGGTCTTCTGTATAGTATAGCATGTTTTGTAGAAGTTAAAAGCAGACTGAATCGTTGTCCAGAAAAGGTGGACAGCCAGTGGACTCGTAGTTCAGTGGCTGTCGTGAAATGGCTGGCTGCATGAAGTTTTCTCTTTTTTTTTTTTAATTTGTACCAAGATCCCATGATTTCTTGATGGGATCTTGATAAAAGGAATTCTTCAACACTTGTCCAACCTTTGGACGAAGACCTACTTCCACATTAGGATTTCTCAAGTGTGATAACACCTACGACTGCTTCAACTCACCTGTTTATAATACCTATTTCATAAATTTTGGATATTTCCTCATCTATGAACTCAGGACTACAAATTCGTAAATCTCTCAAACTGTCTGTTTTCTCATTAATGTTTTTGAGAGCTTTACGAATTTGTAGTCCTGAGTTCATAGATGAGGAAATATCCAAAATTTATGAAATAGCTAATGATTTAAAATACCCAAGAAATGTAATTGATAAATCTTTTAAAGTTGCTAGAAATACTTTTTACAATCCAAAAAGGGACAACCAGCCTTATTCAACTAAAAATATGTTGGTTCTCCCTTACCATGAAAACTTGGTTGACATGCCTTCTCTTCTTAAGACTTCTTAATATCAAAGTTGTATTCAAAAATCTTGATACAGTAAAAAAAACTTTTGATAAAGAATTCCCCCCAAAATGCTGATGGATGTGTCTATAAGATTCCTTGTAAAATTTGCGATAAAGTTTATTACGGTCAAACTGGTAAAAATCTCGAACTAAGATTAAAACAACATAAATATAGCATTAGAACTGGACAAGATTCCAATGCTCTATTTATTCATGTAAGAGACTTTAACCATCCAATTGATTTTCAAAAAGTTGAGAATGTAGTATCAAGCAAGTCCATGGTCGACAGGAATATAATTGAATCTTGTTTCATCAAAAGCAGTTTTGACAATAATATGAATATTTCCTTTGGTTTATATAAATTAGATCCATTTATAATTAATAGAATTTGGGAAGAATTTAATAATACACTGGACAAATAATAATTTTTAAAATTTTCTTGGGTAGAATAGATTGTTGGTGGGTTGTGCAAAGGACCTGCCCAGTTGGGCCGGAGTGCGTCAGGTGTTTGACCGTTGTGGGATCTGATAGTGAGGTGTTGGCCAGACCCCTTATATACCTTCCTTGGATGCTTTACTTTCATAGTTCCTTGATAATGTGAGTAGTCACGAAAGCTCTTGGAATTTCTCTATTCTTTCACAGTGGTTGTTTTGCATATAAATATATATAAATATATATATATATATAAAATATAATATATATATATATATATATATATATATATATATATATATATATATATATATAGATATATATATATATATATATATTATATAGGGTCAACCTCTGGTGTAAATTGTGGGACCCACAGCCTCGGAGAAAGTGGATAAAAAGGCTTCAAGGAAGAATATTTGGATTTCTTCCTGAAGCCGTTTGAATATTCCACTTCCCCTACAACCCCATCTTTTCATTTTTTTTTTTACCAATAGGAATATTTTATTACATAATATGGTACAGAAGATTTAAGAGATACATTGTTGATATAAACGTGGCATATACGGTACATGTTGTTACGTGTGTATCAACGATCATAAGGCGAAAATGTCATCCAGCTCATCAGAGCTGGGCGTGTGCCCAAAATACAGCAGGCATTACCCTTCTGAACAGCCGCATTGAGCCGCTGGAACAGAAAGCTGGCTGCCCTGTGATCCCTAGTTACCCTGATGAGCCTTTTGCATAGCTCCTTAAGGAATTTAGATGCATTCTTTCCCCATGAGCCAAGGGTCTCTGAGCCTATGGGGAAAAAACATAAAAATGATGGGCAAGTTCTCCATATTTCTAGACTTTTGGGACTCCCTGAAGCTGGCAGCTGCCCCTCCTTCCTCCCTGGTGTATTGAAGATAGGTATCAGCCAAGGTAGATGCACATGTATAGTCCCACACCACCTGCTTCCTGTCTGTCCAGGCTTGAAGGGTGATAACATCTAGACGCTTCTGGCTGCCATCAGATATACACACACACACACACATATATATATATATATATATATATATATATATATATATATAAATATATATATATATATATATATATAATATATATATATGTCGTGCCGAATATGTAAAACTGGTCAATTAGCAAGAACTCATTTAAAATTAAGTTCTTTCTAAAATTTTCTCTTATACGTTTAAAGATATATTTTTTCATTAATATTAATGTAAAAATTTTTAATTTTGCACCAGAAGAATCTTAGAAAACTTACCTAACCTTATTATAACAAGAGCAATTTATTTTAGCCTAACCCAACTAAATATATTTTAGATTTGTTTACAGTAATTTAATACTAAACAAACACAGTGAAATATATTTTTTTCGTTAGGTTCAGAATGATTTTGGCGAAATTATTCCATACACAAATTTTCACTTGTCCTATATGGCAAGATCGCAAATTCTGCCTATTCGGCACGACATATATATACATATAAGTAGTGTTGATTTCTACAGAGCGGTCCCTCCGCTCAGCGGTCTCTTCTACAGAGCGGTCCCTCCTCTGAGCGGTCTCCTTTTCACACCTATGTGCTAATGACCTTGACCTCCCCCTCGAGACCACCTCCCCCTCGAGACCACCTCGCCCTCGAGACCACCTCCCCCTCGAGACCACCTCGCCCTCGAGACCACCTCCCCCTCGAGACCACCTCGCCCTCGAGACCACCTCCCCCTCGAGACCACCTCGCCCCCCCACCCGCGCCCGCCCCACGTCCCCGCCCCACGCCCACCCCCCGCGCCTCCCCCCCGCGCCTCCCCCCCGCGCCTCCCCCCCGCCCGTCGCGCCGACCCACCGGCCCCGCCGCGCCCTCGCGCCCCGCCCGCGCCCCTCGCGCCCCTCGCGCCCCGCCCGCGCCTTCTACTGCGCCTTCTGCAGCGTCGTCCGGATCGCCCCCGCGCCCCGAATTTTTTTCCGATTTTTTTCGATTTTTTTTTTGAATTTCTTGTGCTCTCCTCGAATCAAGTTTTCTCGATAATACCAAGACTCCATCTCCTCGGATCAAATTTTTGAGTTTCCCCCTCCCACTTTCAACCCCATCCCAATTTTTTTCGAATTTCATTTTCTTATGAACTCCTCGGATCAAGTTTTCTCGATAATACAAAGACTCCAATTCCTCGGATCAAGGTTTTGGATTCCCCCCTATGGGGTTTCGAAATTCTTATGATCTCCTTGGATCAAGTTTTTCTCCTCCATCTCCTTGGATCGAGTTTTTTGGATTCCCCCTCTGGGTATAAGCATTCAAAATGGACTCCCACTTGCATCCCAATTTTTTTTCTCTCGATAATACAAAGACTCCAATTCCTTGGATCAAGTTTTTGGATTCCCCCCCTATGGGGTTTCGAAATTCTTATGATCTCCTTGGATCAAGTTTTCTCGATAATACAAAGACTCCAATTCCTCGGATCAAATTTTTCTCGAAATCAAAGTCTCCATCTCCTCGGATCAAGTTTTTGGATTCCCCCCTCTGGGGGTAAGCATTCAAATGAACTCCTCCAATGGGGGGCATGGTACTTTCTCTTACTACAGGTCTAAACAAGTGTGACGTCAGTATTCCTCTCATTAAGTTAAATGAACTAAAAAGTGTGTTTACTCGGCGGTCAGTGACGTCACGTGATGACCTCACACATATAAGCTGAATCTTGTCGACTTCCCCCTATGTCAGTGACGTCACGTGATGACCTCACACATATAAGCTGAATCTTGTCGACTTCCCCCTATGTCAGTGACGTCACGTGATGACCTCACACATATAAGCTGAATCTTGTCGACTTCCCCCTATGTCAGTGACGTCACGTGATGACCTCACACATATAAGCTGAATCTTGTCGACTTCCCCCTATGTCAGTGACGTCACGTGATAACCTCACACATACAAGCTGAATCTTGTCGACTTCCCCCTATGTCAGTGACGTCACGTGATGACCCCACACACAGGCTGAATCTTGTCGACTTACCCCTACACATTTCATATACAACATAGGGAAAACATTTTCACTCTTAACCCAGGATAACCCAAATAATTTCACATTTTTTTTTTCGTTAATACACACAACAATCCACAATTTCTTTACAACACAAGTCTAGACATTTTTTCTCGTTTTAACTATTTCATCTCAGGTCACTCCCCACGAAGTAACCTACCTTCTCTCCACCCTCCCAAACCTTCACACTCCCACCAACACCTCACAATTTTCACTCATAACCAACAATTTTTCTCGTTTTACCTATTTCATCAGAAAAAGTCACCACAACACTTATAACCACTTTTCGATAAATTCACTAGTCACAATTTTACATATTACGAAGTTAATACGCACACACACCTCACTTTGAACACCTTCAAAAACACTCTCATAAATCATTTGAATACTCACAAAAAATACCTTTGAACATTTCCAAACAACACTGAAACACTTCCAAAATATCATTTTGAATACTCCCAAATAAGATTTGACAGCTCTAATTTATCTGCCCTTACACATTTCATTAAATTACTACAGAACAATAAAATATGAGAAAAAAACCGGTCAAGAACAATGAAATATGAGATGGAATCCCGTCCAGAACAATGAAATTTGAGAAGGAAACCCGTCTGGAACAATGAAATATGAGATGGAAACCCGTCCAGAACAATGAAATATGAGAGGGAAACCCGTACAGAACAATGAAAAATGAGAAGGAAACCCGTCTGGAACAATGGAATATGATATGGAAACAGGTCAAAAACAATGAAATATAACAGGGAAACCCGTCCATAACAATGAAATATGACAGGGAAACCCGTCAAGAACAATGAAATATATCAGGGAAACCTATCCAGTACAATGAAATATGAGATGTTAACCCGTACAGAACAATGAAATATGACATGAAAACCCGTCAAGGACAATGAAATATGAGAAGGAAAGCCGTCCAGAACAATGAAATATGACAGGGAAACCCGTCCAGAACATTGAAGCATAAGAAAGAAACCTGTCGAGAACAATGAAATATGAGATGGAAACCCCTCCAGAACAATGAAATATGACAGGGAAACCCGTACAGAACAATGGAATATATGGAAACCGGTATAAAACAAAGAAATATGACAGGGAAACCCGTCCAGAACAATGAAATATGACAGGGAAACCCGTCCAGAACAGTGAAATATGAGAATGAAACTCGTCAAGAACATTTAACTATGACAGGGAAACCCGTCCAGAACAATGAAATATAGCAGGGAAACCTTTCCAGTACAATGAAATATGAGATGTAAACCCGTACAGAACAATGAAATATGACATGAAAATCCGTCAAGGACAATGAAATATGAGAAGGAAAGCCGTCCAGAACAATGAAATATGACAGGGAAACCCGTCCAGAACAATGAAATATGACAGGGAAACCCGTCCAGAAGAATTATATATGAGAAGGAAACCCGTCCAGAAGAATGAAATATGAGAAGAAAACCCGTCCAGAACATTGAAATATGACAGGGAAACCCATCCAGAACAATGAAATATGACAGGGAAACCCATCCAGAACAATGAAATATGACAGGGAAACCCGTACAGAACAATTAAAAATGAGATGGAAACCCGTCCAGAACAATGAAATATGAGAAGGAAACCCGTCCAGAACATTGAAATATGACAGGGAAACCCATCCAGAACAATGAAATATGACAGGGAAACCCGTACAGAACAATTAAAAATGAGATGGAAACCCGTCCAGAACAATGAAATATGACAGGGAAACCCGTCCAGAACAATAAAATATTAGATGGAAACCCGTCCAGAACAACGAAATATAACAGGGAAACCAGTCCGAACAATGAAATACGAGAAGAAAATCTGTCCAGAACAATGAAAGATGAGAAGGAAACCCGACCAGAGCAATGAAATGTGACAGGGCAACCCATCCAGAACAACAAAATATGACAGGGAAACCTGTCCAGAGCAATGAAATATGAGAAGGAAACCCGTCCAGAACAAAGAAACATGATAAGGAAACCCGTCCAGAACAATGAAATATGACAAAGAAACCCGTCCAGAACAATTAAATATGAGAAGGAAACCCGTCCAGAACAATGAAATATCAGAAGGAAACCCGTCCAGAACAATGAAATATGACAGGGAAACCCTTCAAGAACAATGAAATATGACAGGAAAACCCGTCCAGAACAATGAAATATAACAGGGAAAATCGTTCAGAACAATGAAATATGAGAAGGAAACCCGTCCAGAACAATTAAATATGAGAAGGAAACCCGTCCAGAACAATGAAATATCAGAAGGAAACCAGTTCAGAACATTGAAATAATCAGGGAAACCCTACAAGAACTATGAAATATGACAGGGAAACCCGTTCAGAACAATGAAATAAGAAAAAGAAACCAGTCCAGAACAATGAAATACAACAGGGAAAACCGTTCAGAACAATCAAATAAGACAAAGAAACCCGTCCGGAACAATGAAATATGACAGGGAAAACCGTTCAGAACAATGAAATATTAGAGGGAAACCCGTCCAGAACAATGAAATATGACAAGGAAACCCATCCAGAACAATGAAATATGAGAAAGAAAGCTGTAAATAACAATGAAACATTAGAGGGGAACCCGTCCAGAACAATGAAATATGACAGAGAAACCCGTTCACAACAATGAAATATGAGAGGGAAACCCTTCCAGAACAATTAAATATAACAAGGAAACCCGTCCAGAACAATGAAATATGACAAGGAAACCCTTCCAGAGCAATGAAATATGGCAGGGAAACCCGTCGAGAACAATGATATATAAGAGGGAGACCCGTCCTGAACAATGAAAAATGACAGGGAAAGGCCTTTCAGAACAGAGAAATATGAGAAGAAAACCCATCCAGAAAAATGAAATATGAGAAGGAAAGCCGTCAATAACAATGAAATATTAGAGGGAAACACGTCCAGAACAATGAAATATAACAGGGAAACCCGGTCAGAACAATGAAATATGTCAAGGAAACCCTTCCAGAACAATGAGATATGACAGGGAAACCCTACCAGAACATTGAAATATGAAAGGGAAACCCGTCCAGAACAATGAAATATGAGAGGGAAACCCGTCCAAAACAGTGAAATATGAGAGGAAAACCCGTCCAGAACAATAAAATATGAGAAGGAAACCCTTCCAGAACAATGAAATTTGAGAAGAAAACCCAAACACAAATAACCCGCACATAAAAGAGAGAAGCTTACGACGACGTTTCGGTCCGACTTGGACTATTGACAAAGTCACACTAACCAGAGGTGGAGCAGGACGGCTATATATAGGCAGGAAAAGGTGGTGGTAGTAGTAGTAGTAGTAGTACAAGAATTGTACATGTTATTTATAGAAGGAAACCCGTTCAGAACAATGAAATATTGGAAATAAACCCGTCCAGAACAACGAAATATGACAGGGAAACCCGTCCAGAACAATGAAATATTAGATGGAAACCCGACCAGAACATTGAGATATGACATGGAAACTCTTGGAGAACATTGAAACATGAGAAAGAAACCCGTCCAGAAGAATGAAATATGACAGAGAACTCTTTCAGAGCAATGAAATATAAGAAAGAAACCAGTCCAGAACAATGAAATATGACAGGGAAACCCGACCATAACAACTAAATATAACAGGGAAACCCGTCCAGAACAATGAAATATGACAGGGAAACCCATCCAGAACAACAAAATATGACAGGGAAACCTGTCCAGAGCAATGAAATATCAGAAGGAAACCGGTCCAGAACATTGAAATATAAACAGGGAAACCCTTCAAAAAACAATGAAAATGAGAGGGAAACCCGTTTAGAACAACGAAAAAAGACAAAGAAACCCGTCCAGAAAAATGAAATATGACAGGGAAAACCGTTCAGAACAATGAAATATTAGAGGAAAACCCGTCCAGAACAATGAAACATGACAAGGAAACCCATCCAGAACATTGAAATATGAGAAAGAAAGCTGTCAATAACAATGAAACATTAGAGGGTGGCCCGGTGGCCTGGTCGGGTGGCCCGGTGGCCTGGTGGCTAAAGCTCCCGCTTCACACACGGAGGGCCCGGGTTCGATTCCCGGCGGGTGGAAACATTTCGACACGTTTCCTTACACCTGTTGTCCTGTTCACCTAGCAGCAAATAGGTACCTGGGTGTTAGTCGACTGGTGTGGGTCGCATTATGGGGGACAAGATTAAGGACCCCAATGGAAATAAGTTAGACAGTCCTTGATGACGCACTGACTTTCTTGGGTTATCCTGGGTGGCTAACCCTCCGGGGTTAAAAATCCGAACGAAATCTTATCTTATCTTATCTTAGAGGGAAACCCGTCCAGAACAATGAAATATGACAGAGAAACCCGTTCACAACAATGAAATATGAGAGGGAAAACCTTCCAGAACAATGAAATATGACAAAGATACCAGTCCAGAACAATGAAATATGACAAGGAAACACTTTCAGAACAATGAAATATGACAAGGAAACCCGTCCAGTTCAATGAAATTTGACAGGGAAACCCTTCCAGAACAATGAAATATGAGAAGGAAACGCATGCAGAACAATGAAATATGAGAAGGTAACCCGTCCAGAACAATGAAATATAACAGGGAAACCCGTTCAGAACAACGAAATATGAAAAGGAAACCCTACCAGAACAATGAAGTATGACATGGAAATCCGTCTAGGATAATGAAATATGAGAAGAAAACCCGTACAGAACAATGAAAATGAGAAGGTAAA
>NW_026471005.1:0-12069 GCF_026875155.1 Cherax quadricarinatus | reverse complement strand
ATAGATGGGATTAGGTCAGGGGTTTCAAATAGAGTTAGAGCTAAAAAAGGGAAAGTAGCAATAATGTTGAAGATAAAGCTATGGCAGGAAAAGAGGGACTACAAATGTATAAATTCAAGGATTATGTGGAGTAAAATAAAGATTGGATGTGAAAAGTGGGTTATAGTAAGCGTGTATGCACCTGGAGAAGAGAGAAGTGTAGAGGAGAGAGAGAGATTCTGGGAAATGTTGAGTGAATGCGTGGGGAGTTTTGAATCAAGTGTGAGAGTAATGGTGGTTGGGGATTTCAATGCTAAAGTGGGTAAAAATGTTATGGAGGGAGTAGTAGGTAATTTTGGGTGCCAGGGGTAAATGTAAATGGGGAGCCTTTAATTGAGCTATGTGTAGAAAGAAATTTGGTAATAAGTAATACATATTTTATGAAAAAGAGGATAAATAAATATACAAGGTATGATGTAGCACGTAATGAAAGTAGTTTGTTAGATTATGTATTGGTGGATAAAAGGTTGATGGGTAGGCTCCAGGATGTACATGTTTATAGAGGGGCAACTGATATATCGGATCATTATTTAGTTGTAGCTACAGTTAGAGTAAGAGGTAGATGGGAAAAGAGGAAGGTGGCAACAACAAGTAAGAGGAGGTGAAAGTGTATAAACTAAGGGAGGAGGAAGTTCGGGCGAGATATAAGCGACTATTGGCAGAAAGGTGGGCTAGTGCAAAAATGAGTAGTGGGGGGGTTGAAGAGGGTTGGAATTGTTTTAAAAATGCAGTATTAGAATGTGGGCAGAAGTTTGTGGTTATAGGAGGGTGGGGGCAGGAGGAAAGAGGAGTGATTGGTGGAATGATGAAGTAAAGGGTGTGATAAAAGAGAAAAAGGTAGCTTACGAGAGGTTTTTACAAAGCAGAAGTGTTATAAGAAGAGCAGAGTATATGGAGAGTAAAAGAAAGGTGAAGAGAGTGGTGAGAGAGTGCAAAAGGAGAGCAGATGAAAGAGTGGGAGAGGCACTGTCGAGAAATTTTAATAAAAATAAGAAAAAAATTTGGAGTGAGTTAAACAAGTTAAGAAAGCCTAGGGAAAGAATGGATTTGTCAGTTAAAAACAGAGTAGGGGAGTTAGTAGATGGGGAGAGGGAGGTATTAGGTAGATGGCGAGAATATTTTGAGGAACTTTTAAATGTTAAGGAAGAAAGGGAGGCGGTAATTTCATGCACTGGCCAGGGAGGTATACCATCTTTTGGGAGTGAAGAAGAGCAGACTGTAAGTGTGGTGGAGGTACGTGAGGCATTACGTAGAATGAAAGGGGGTAAAGCAGCTGGAACTGATGGGATCATGACAGAAATGTTAAAAGCAGGGGGGGATATTAGTGTTGGAGTGGTTGGTACTTTTGTTTAATAAATGTATGAAAGAGGGGAAGGTACCTAGGGATTGGCGGAGAGCATGTATAGTCCCTTTATATAAAGGGAAAGGGGACAAAAGAGATTGTAAAAATTATAGAGGAATAAGTTTACTGAGTATACCAGGAAAAGTATACGGTAGGGTTATAATTGAAAGAATTAGAGGTAAGACAGAATGTAGAATTGCGGACGAACAAGGAGGTTTCAGAGTGGGTAGGGGATGTGTAGATCAAGTGTTTACATTGAAGCATATATGTGAACAGTATTTAGATAAAGGTAGGGAAGTTTTTATTGCATTTATGGATTTAGAAAAGGCATATGATAGAGTGGATAGAGGAGCAATGTGGCAGATGTTGCAAGTATATGGAATAGGTGGTAAGTTACTAAATGCTGTAAAGAGCTTTTATGAGGATAGTGAGGCTCAGGTTAGGGTGTGTAGAAGAGAGGGAGAATACTTCCCGGTAAAAGTAGGTCTTAGACAGGGATGTGTAATGTCACCATGGTTGTTTAATATATTTATAGATGGGGTTGTAAAAGAAGTAAATGCTAGGGTGTTCGGGAGAGGGGTGGGATTAAATTATGGGGAATCAAATTCAAAATGGGAATTGACACAGTTACTTTTTGCTGATGATACTGTGCTTATGGGAGATTCTAAAGAAAAATTGCAAAGGTTAGTGGATGAGTTTGAGAATGTGTGTAAAAGTAGAAAGTTGAAAGTGAACATAGAAAAGAGTAAGGTGATGAGGGTATCAAATGATTTAGATAAAGAAAAATTGGATATTAAATTGGGGAGGAGGAGTATGGAAGAAGTGAATGTTTTCAGATACATGGGAGTTGACGTGTCGGCGGATGGATTTATGAAGGATGAGGTTAATTATAGAATTGATGAAGGAAAAAAGGTGAGTGGTGCGTTGAGGTATATGTGGAGTCAAAAAATGTTATCTATGGAGGCAAAGAAGGGAATGTATGAAAGTATAGTAGTACCAACACTCTTATATGGATGTGAAGCTTGGGTGGTAAATGCAGCAGCGAGGAGACGGCTGGAGGCAGTGGAGATGTCCTGTCTAAGGGCAATGTGTGGTGTAAGTATTATGCAGAAAATTCGGAGTGTGGAAATTAGGAGAAGGTGTGGAGTTAATAAAAGCATTAGTCAGAGGGCAGAAGAGGGGTTGTTGAGGTGGTTTGGTCATTTAGAGAGAATGGATCAAAGTAGAATGACATGGAAAGCATATAAATCTATAGGGTTGGAAAGAGGGGGTAAAGGAGGTTTTGTGGGTGAGGGGCTTGGACTTCCAGCAAGCGTGCATGAGCGTGTTAGATAGGAGTGAATGGAGACGAATGATACTTGGGACCTGACGATCTGTTGGAGTGTGAGCAGGGTAATATTTAGTGAAGGGATTCAGGGAAACGGTTATTTTCATATAGTCGGACTTGAGTCCTGGAAATGGGAAGTACAATGCCTGCACTTTAAAGGAGGGGTTTGGGATATTGGCAGTTTGGAGGGATATGTTGTGTATCTCTATACGTATATGCTTCTAAACTGTTATATTCTGAGCACCTCTGCAAAAGCAGTGATAATGTGTGAGTGTGGTGAAAGTGTTGAATGATGATGAAAGTATTTTCTTTTTGGGGATTTTCTTTCTTTTCTTTTTTTGGGTCACCCTGCCTCGGTGGGAGACGACCGACTTGTTGAAAATATATATATATATATATATAATATATATATTATATATATATATATATATATATATATATATATATATATATATATATATATATATATATATATATATATATATATAATATATATATTAACAGGTTCAACTCTCTACCACCTGAGCTACCAGGCTTCGAATAGCATAGAATTGGTACCATTACTTCTGTGCATATAATCCATCAGAGGCACTACTACGCAGGGCATCGTAGAAAAAATTGT
Organism: Cherax quadricarinatus; assembly: GCF_026875155.1. Taxonomy (NCBI): domain Eukaryota; kingdom Metazoa; phylum Arthropoda; class Malacostraca; order Decapoda; family Parastacidae; genus Cherax; species Cherax quadricarinatus. The sequence goes on along the minus strand of NW_026471005.1, from coordinate 8,739 downwards.
GTATGTAAAAAAAGCTCCATATATATCAGTTTACGACTTTTCTTCTGAAATCAGACACGTATTAGTCCTGAAGAGTAGCCAGGACAAGACAGGAGCAGGAGACGGTGTATGTTGCAGTACTGGAAGAGCGGCTTGGTGTTAGTGTAAGGGGGAGGGGGAGAGGAGTGATTTTGGGTAAGTTTATGCCTAAGGTTGGTTAAAAAAATTGTATGTACTCAATTAATTTTTCTTATAAGCAAGAAACAGGTAACAGGGTAGACATATTTCATTTGGAGAATGCAATTAAGTTTGCTCCAGTATTTATTGAAAAAAATCCTGATACGTTTTCTCTATTGTTTGAAAAAATAGAAAAAATCCTAAAAGTGTCCAGAGAGTAACTGGGCCACATTAGCAAGAACCCAGTTAGTTGGTGAAGGGTCACAATCTGTTAGTTCTCTGGAGGACAATGAATTTTCACATTATAAGAAGATGAAGGATGTTATGTTGTTTGCTTATCAGATATTGCCAGAGAAGTTTAGAGGTTTAAAGTTTTAGGAAAGACAATCCTTGGTGAAGTATGGAAAGGAGATGTTCTTGGTGGCGCTCCAAGGATATTGTAGGTGATTATGAAGGTAAAATTACTTTAATTTTCCAGAGGATCATTTAAACTGTGTACCTCCTTACCTTAAGGCATATCTCGAGGAAAAAGATTTTAATAATTTAATCATGCTCTAGAATTAGGCGAAATATTTTTACCTAACCAAAAAAATTAGGAAGTAGATATCACACAGGCCATGTTAATAATATTTTTTCTTTACCAACTATGAGTAAGAAATTTCACAGGTTATAGTCAAATTTTATAAATTTCCTAACTGACAGACTTAATTAAGAATAAATTTACCAATGACTATCACTCTGAGCCAATGGAAAGTAAAGAGGTTTCACCAGTCTCAGGTCGATGCATATTTGTTGTACCCAGTTACAGAAGGACTGGGATGAGGGTATTCCCCTTCTTTTAATTGCCGTGAGAGGAAGCACTCTCATTATCTAGGTGAGGATGGTGATGCTTACCCCTCAGAGGTTTTTTCCCAGTTTCAGAGATTGGGTAAGAGAGGTCAATGGCACCAGTGAACCAGCCTGCCAGTCTGACCAGGATGACAATGTGGGATCATGAGGTGATGCTATATACACTGGAGGCTAAAGAGGTGTTGGTACTGCAGCCGGTTCCTGGGAATGTTCTGATAACACGAAGCAGTGAATGGTACCTGCTGGTGGATGAGGTCTCTGATGAAAATAAAACCCACACACCTGATCAAAAAACTGGTTAGTTTTTTTCTTCACTAACAATCTGAAATTATCAATATAGTGAAAGGTGAAGTGCAAGACTTTGAAAAGTGTACGTTTGTTTTTGTTAAGAAAAGGCTTGGACAGTTGGGTCAGCCACAGTGGAACTATAAAAATTTGTTCAGGGAAGAGATGTGGTGTATGGAGTATGAGGTACAGCTGTTTTGTGAAGCTATGTATATTGAGAAGGTGAAATTCCTATATGACAATAAATTAATAATAATGAGCGAGAGACAGTGGACATTGTCTTTCAAAGGTCTCACAATAGATGACACCTTAAGCATGTTCACTAACTACCGCAAGGTAAATTTAATAACTAAGGCTCAAGGTTTTCCTCTTAGGAATAATTTCATTGATGCACTGGATGCAAAAGTTGTGAATATTGGCAGCGTTATTTGATTTCCATGACCCAATGTGCCAGTAACATCTCTATGTTTGAAGTTGAACTTTACAAGTGCTTAACATTTCTGTGTAACTTTAAATTTAAAATATATGTAAAATTGCTTTACACAACCTGGGTTTTGCAAAGTTCTGCTGGTGTTAGTGCTGTGTTGTTGAAAAAAAGTAGCAGGGCAATTACGGCCAGTAAACTTAAAAGTCACCAGAGAATTTGTGCCACAACAGAAAAGGGGACTCTTGCTTTGTGTTGATTGTGCAGAATTTTCTCAGTATAGTGATCACGGTCCTACATTTCCTTCATCTAACGAGGATCCACATTCAAATGCTCGCTTTGGTGTTCGTTATGTGATGGCAACAGAGAATGTGGTTGCTCATGTATTATCTAGAGTGTAATTTACATAATGTAGTGTGTAGAGCATTTATCTGCTCTCTTTTTGCAGTGGGCGAATAGAAGATAACTCTGACCACCTAGTGGACTGAAGCTCGGTGAGCTGATGGGGAAAGGGTTATCAGATTCCCAAGTGTGAGTGTTTTTGGTGGTGGTCACGTCAGTTTACATGCCTAGGTAAGATATGCTAACATTAAGGTGCTGGTGGTGATGCCTCACCTGTGTTATGTTGGTGTATGGACTGTTGGACAGTAGGTGAAGGCCTGGGAGGCCCACCTTTGAGGGGTCAATGGTGATGACTCTAGTGTTTCTTCTAGGCCACAATCCCACTGATAAAATTTATGTTACTACCCAGTTTTGACGTCAGGGAATTTTCCCTCCAGTGCTCTCCAATTTTTCCCAGTGGTGTGCTTTGCGTTACCAGTTTTGCTTATTCCATATTGCTGTGAGACACGGGGTTGATAATGTAATTTTCTTAATGATATAACTCATATGTCTAATATTTTTTGTGAAGTGCCTATTTCCTATTTGAAAGCAAAGATGTGTGATAAAGGACACAAATGCTGTTTACACAAAGTTTCGCAATTTATAATAATCATGTAATTAATGTGGAGACTTTGTTTATAAGTAGAACATAAGAAAAAAAATACTGTAGCAGGCCTACTGGCCCATGCGAGGCAGGTCCAAGTCTCCTACCTGCTTAAGCCAATGCCCCAACCTAGTCAGGTCAGGTCAGGTCACATTCACTTAAGGAAGGAGCACGGCATCTGACCTAGTAGCACAAACTAGTCAGGTCCAACTCACACCCACCTACACCCATTCGCGCATTTATCTAACCTATTTTTAAAACTAATCGGGAGCTTGTTCCACTCATCCACAACTCTTTTACCAAACCAGTGCTTTCCTATATCCTTCCTGAATCTGAATTTTCCCAACTTAAAGCCATTGCTGCGAATCCTGTCTAGGCTAGACATTTTTAGCACGCTATTTACATCCCCTTTATTTATTCCTGTCTTCCATTTACACCTCAGTCATATCTACCCTAACTCTACGCCTTTCTAGAGAGTGCAGATTCAGGGCCCTCAGTCTATCCTCATAGGGAAGATTTCTGATACATGGGATCAACTTTGTCATCCTCCCTTGTACGTTTTTCAGAGCATTTATATCCATTCTGTAATACGGTGACCAAAACTGTGCAGCATAGTCTAAATGAGGCCTAACCAAGGATATATAGAGTTGAGGAACAACCAGAGGACTCCTAATATTTATGCTTCTCGATATGAAGCCAAGGATTCTGTTTACTTTAATGCGAACACTTATGCACTGCTGTCTTGGTTTTAGATTACTGCTAACCAGAACTCCCAAATCCTTTTCGCAACCCTTAACATTAAGATCGACATTATTTAGTTTATATGTGGCATGGTTATTTACCTGTCCAATGTTTAGAACTTTGCATTTGTCTATATTAAACTGCATTTGGCACTTCCCCGACCACTGCATCAGTCTACTCAACCTGTTATATTTTTGCAAGCAGAGCTGTCTTAATGGACAGTAATGCTGTTGGAGAGAGATTTCATAATTTATAATTTTTGTATTGATGTAAACAAGTTTACTTGTATATAATTATTGTGTATACTTTTTATGTAATTAATATGTAAAGAGGTAACCCAGTCAGCTGTATCTCTCTCTGTTATGTATAGTAAAATGCGTCAACGTAGGTGTTTGGCCAACACTGATTTGTGATGGTGCATTTTCCTAGTAAGTTCAAGAGTACAGCTATAAAGCATGACTGTGGACTGATTTGGCACAAAACCTGATCACTTTTACGTTAAACGAGTTTCACAGATCTGCGGATTAGCATTATTATTATTAAAGATTCGCCGGTATTCTCCCGGCCCGGGCCTTTTCCAAGTGGTGGCCCGGCCTTGGCTGTCTGAGACCTAAGTCTCCCATAGGAGAAGGCACAAGTACCTCCTCATCTTTGGGACCAACTGTCCCCAGGCCTAGCCACAAGCTAGGCCTCTCTGGTCTGCCATCCCCGCCCCAAGGAGGCAAATGGGAATGACAGTCTTATGAGCTAAAGGCTCGGGCTCAGGCACCTACCCTACCCTAGAAGGGTTAGGCTCGGGCTCAGGCACCTACCCTACCCTAGAAGGTTAGGCATGGTATCGATGCGCGGATTAGCAGTGCTCATTGTAAGGTTAATATAAGCCTCAAGGTGATAAATGTTTCTCTTGTTTTTCTATGTAAAAGAAAATTGCACCAAGGCAGTGCTTGAATTTTTTTTTTTCCTTTTTTTTTTCCTTGTCTAGCTGCAACTGAGTGGTTACAGCTGGGCGAGTAGACCAGTGGTCGGGGAAGCGGTATTAAGCAGGGCATTGTAGAAAATGTGTGTATGAAAAAACAATCCGTATATAATGTCAATTTACGGGTTTTGTTCTGAAGCCAAAGTGAATTAGTCCTGAAGAGTAGCCAGGACAGGACAAGAGCAGGAGAGGTGTTTGTGTTGCAGTAAGGATAAAAAAGGCGGCAGGAGCAAGACGTCGTATGACGTCATGGTTTGGTGTGTTTAAATAAGAGGGGGAGGGGGTGATTTTGGGTAAGTTTATGCCATAGGTTGGTTAATAATTTTTGTATGTACTAGACTAATCTTACCTGTAAGGCCCTAATGTGCAGGGGCCTGTATTGTAAAGAGAACAGATAATAATGCTTCGCCTGCAGGCTTAGATGCCGGCAGAAGGGGAAGGGGTCACAGCCTCACTGTGTGTGTGCGTGTGTGTGTGTGTGTGTGTTGACTCGTACCACTTTGCTAGTTGTGTAATATGTAGAGTTGGTTGTATACTCTATATGTAAGTTTACTATTATAGTTATATTTTTGTACATTTAGTTTTTGTGTCCTTCCTTATAATAAATATAAATATTGATCATTTACTTAATGTTCAGAAAAGGTACCTTATATGTCATGGTTGGCACAAGATTGAAATATTCAGGCATTTTTGCCGGTATAATCGTAAATCTAGAAGACGAGCTTAGGACTTTAAGTTTTGATCCTTTTTATTAATAGTTGTTCATCATGCAAAAGACACTCAGAATGTCTGTGTGTAGTGAAGGTAGCAAGAGTTATAACTGATGAGGGAGTTTGGGCACAATCGACTTCGTGTGTAGTTCAAAATTTTAAATGAATGGTATGACAAAAATGCCTTCTGGAGAAAGCGGCAAGAACATTAATATTAACGCTGTCTATCAAGGCAGCCTAACCTTCCCTGCTGAGCAGTTAGACCAAGTCCTTTTCGAACATACCCAGAGTTCAGCAGGCCAGGAGATTGAGCCAGTGCTCGCTCTTGACTTCATTTGTTTGCCAAATTCAGCAGTGAGTTATGAAAAGCATAAGTTGTAAATACCTTGCGACTCGCGTCTTGTTACTGGCTTATGTATGTAGACGTTGTACCTATTATGCGTAGAAGTACAATCTAGTGTTAATAAAGGTGACTGTTGACTGTGCCGTAGTGCAGAGTACTAGTGATCGAACACCCATCATCTCTTCAGCTGCACTGATCGAGGTTTTAGGACAGTCGACTAACTCAAAACCGTCAGCAACACTTAGTTTCATAATTGCCGTACTGAAGAGATAAGTCAGTGCTGACAAGTGAGTAAAGGCTTTCTTGGAAAAATCTAGAGGCGCCCACACTAATAAACAAGGCCAGGTCCCTGGGTCAGTAATGACTGCGAGGTGTTGATCCAAGATAATTCAGTGGACTATGTAGAATCAGAGGCTTCAATTGAATTACTGGAAATCAAACAATAAGCTTACACAACAGCTTATGAACACTTGGAAAGACTCAATGAAGCCTGAGGATGACACAGCTTAAGGAAGTCCAAGAACGGTTTGCTGAAAGACAAGGTCTTCTACTCACGGAGTGTAGCAGATTTAGAAAGGACTGTCATGGAAGGTAGACCCTAGGTAGGCCAGTGCTGTATTTCGCGCTCCGCCTATGCCATTAGTCAAGAACCCACAGAATCGTTGTTACGCTTGTTCCAATTAACACTGCCAACTTCTGATGGTAAGGATTTTGAAGAGTTACTCGGTAGCTTGTGGTCCCTCATTGACAGTCGGATGAACACTGATGACCTGACCAGCTCAAAGGGAACGTTTTTGACCTTGTCAATGGACTCGATACAGCAGGTGCTATGCCAGTTCTATAAGTTTAACTACTGTGACAAGAATCAAATTAAAGCAAATAATATCTATTGTATAGTAGATCTTTTCTCAACGTCCCACTGCTTGCACGAATTGCCGACGCTTGGAATAACTCTGGACAACAGCCACTGATCACTGTTCTTTTATCAAAACGCTGTAGGCAGCTCCTGGAGATGCGGTCCAATCATTCAGAGGAAACTGCCAAACAGGAAGACGACTTAACACCTGAAACTGAAATTTGGCAAGCGCCACTTCACCTGTAAGGAAATTAGCGAAGGTATGCAACATATTGTGTCTTTCATGCAAACAAACAGTTACCAGGACAAGACCTCACCTGAGAAATGAGTGGAAACGTTCCGTCTCCGCCGACTACTTTGCCTCACCTGTCTGCAATATACTAAGACCTTCTCTTTGCGTATGCTGCACTTCTGTTAAAACTGAGGAACTGAACACACCGACCCGAGGCTGAGGGAGTGATTACACATTACTTCTCCTCATCTTCCACCATTCGTTTTTGTATTGGACTGAAGAAGCCACTGGCTGGCGAAACGTTTCCACAGTAAGGTTATACCCAAGCGCTGCACAAGTGTCTTATTAGCTGTACAGTGTTGCGTGGGGGTAAGTGTGACCAATAATTCCAACATTAATTTCGGGACCCCAAGTTCTATAATTTACTATAGTGTGGATAAGCGACTCAGTTGATCTCGTGTTGTATGAAGCCCCTGAAAAGCAGAGACGAGTAATTCCTCCATCCTTCTCCTTAAATCTTTACAGGTAAGCCAGTAAGGATACTGAAAGTGCCAGGATATACGCTAGTCTGTAATAATCAGGTATCTTTACCGGTATACTTCATGTGTCTAGCAAAGAAGCTGGATGTGATGAATGGTTTTGAAAACCGACAAGTTGAAGATTGAGACACTTATACACCATATGGGAATCTTTATTTAGGAAACGTTTCGCCACACAGTGGCTTCATCAGTCCAACACAAAGCAGAAAGGTGCAAGGAGAGGAGGAGATTGAGGTAATCAGTCCCTCAGCCTGGAGTCGATGTGTTCATTCCATCAATTTTGTAGAATGTACAGCATAGGGCCGTAGACGTGGCTTATATACTGTAGTCAGGTGAGGCGAAGCAGGAGAAGGCGGGGTCATAGTGGTACCATCCACTAGTAGAAGTAGGTCTTCGTCCAAAGGTAGGACAAGTTGGAGAATTCTTTGTATCAAGATCCCATGATGATGCAGTGTCTGCCAGTTGTGATGAATGGTCCTGTGCTGTACATTCTACAAGATTGAAGGACTGAACACATCGACTCCAGGCTGAGGGACTGATTACCTCAATCTCCTCCTCTCCTTACACCTTTCTGCTTTGTATTGGACTGATGAAGCCACTCTGTGTCGAAACGTTTCCTAAATAAAGATTCCCTTATGGTGCATGTCTCAATCTTCAAAGAAGCTGGAGTTTTCTACAAACCACATCTGAGATCTCATCCCATCTACTATTGGTTAGCTCAGCCCTGTCATAAAAGGCGGTGTCCACAGGAGGAATAGGTATAGAATGGCTGACACTTAGCGTGGATTCTGATTTGAGAGGTAATTGCACACTGGTACACTATGTTCCACAAGATTTGTCTTTATTGTTCACAATCTTATCACTAAAGAAGCTGATCACACTTCTCTTAAGTGTTTATTGTGTTTTATGAGATACTTTGTTCACACTAACGCACAGATCAGTGTTCTTTGTTGGTTATCCTGGCGTCAGTGTCACTCTAAGTAGAGTCAAAAGTAATCTGAAGACGCCACAGCACCCCACGCCGTTACTCCCCTAGCACAAAGGAAAAGCTGACCTAGTACTTTTACTTCCTTGCCACTTCCTCCATGAAGCAAAGCAGAATGTTTGATTCTTGCTGTCTTAAGCATAGACAACAATATACACTATCTTTACCATGATAATAAAGTGGGAGCAGGATTTTCCTTAATTGTCCTGCTAAGGTAAGAGATGGACTGTCTCTTATTAAACTACACTTGGCAACACTGGAACGCACGGAGCGGTGGTCGCTTGACCACAGGTCGTATACTGGTACTGCATCTGGGATCAATTACTCGCTGTAGCAGTAAACAAGATATTTGCCCCTTCTGAGAGGGCTGGGCCCCTCAGGGCTGAAAGGGGCTGAAGGGGGCTGATACCCCCCTCCTGGAGAAAATTTCTCCACAGTTGTAGTGTTGGTGGCAATTATGGTAGAAGTGAGCAATGGTGGTTGAGGTATTGGTGGTGGGTTGCGGTTATGGTGGCGGGGGTGGTGGCGGGGATGGTTCTAGGGATGGTGGCGGGGGTGATGATGGGGATGGTGGCGGGGATGGTGGATTGGATGGTGGCGGGGGTGAGAGGGGATGTGAGGTGGTGACAGGTGTGGCGGTTATGGGGAGAAGTGGGCA
>NW_026471004.1:0-10563 GCF_026875155.1 Cherax quadricarinatus | reverse complement strand
GCTGTGGGGTGGAATCCTGGGTGTTAGTGGACTGGTGTGGGTGGCATCCTGGGAGTTAGTGGTCTGGTGTGGGTGGAATCCTGGTTGTTAGTGGACTGGTGAGGGTGGATTCCTGGGTGTTAGTATACTGGTGTGGGAGGCATCCTGGGTGTTAGTGGCCTGGTGAGGGTGGATTCCTGGGTGTTAGTGGACTGGTGTGTGTGGCATCCTGGGTGTTAGAGGCCTGGTGTTGGTGGAATCCTGGGTATTAGTGTACTGGTGTGGGTAATATCATAGGTGTTACTGCACTAGTGTGGATGGCATCCTGGATGTCAGTGGATTGGTGTGGGTGGCATCCTGGGTAATAGTGGACTAGTGTGGGTGGCATCCTATGTGTTATTGGAATGGTATGGGTGGCATCCTGGGTGTTAGTGGTCTGGTGTGGGTGGCATCCTGGGAGTTAGTGGACTGGTGTGGTTGACATCCTGGGTGTTGGTGGACTGGTGTGGGAGGCATCCTGGGTGTTAGTGGACTGGTATGAGTGGCATCCTGGGTGTTAGTGTTCTGGTGTGGGTGAAATTCTGGGTGTTAGTGGATTGTTTTTCCGGCATCCTTGGCGGTAGTGAACTGGGGTGGGGGTGACATCCTGGGTGTTAGTGGAGTGGTGAGGGTGGTGTCCTGAGTGCTAGTGGACTGGTGTGTGTTGAATCCTGGGTTTCAGTTGACTGGTGTGGGTGGCATCTTGGGTGTTAGTGGACTCGTGTGGGTGCAATCCTGGGTGTTAGTGGACTGGTGTTTGTGGCATCCTGGGTGTTAGAGGCCTGGTGTTGGTGGAATCCTGGGTATTAGGGGACTGGTGAGGGTAATATCCTAGGTGTTACTGCACTAGTGTGGGTGGAATCCTGGATGTTACTGGACTGTTGTGGGTGGCATCCTGGATGTCAGTGGATTGGTGTGGGTGGCATCCTGGGTAAGAGTGGACTAGCGTGGGTGGCATTCTGGGAGTTAGTGGACTGGTATAGGTGGCATCCTGGGTGTTAGTGGACTGGTGTGGTTGTCATCCTGGGTGTTAGTGGACTGGTGTGGGTGGCATCTTGGGTGTTAGTGGAATGTTGTGGGTGACATCCTGGGTGTTAGTGGACTGTGAGGTTCGCATCCTGGGTGTTAGTGGACTGGTGTGGGTGGCATCCTGAGCGTTAGTGGACTGGTGTGGGTGGCATACTAGGTGTTAGTGGTCTTGTGTGGGTGGTACACTGGGTGTTAGTGGACTGGCGTGGGTGGTATCCTGGGTGTTAGTGGACTGGTGTGGGTCACTTCCTGTGTGTTAGTGGACTTGTGTGGGTGGCATCCTGGGTGTTAGTGGACTGGCGTGGATGGTATCCTGGGTGTTAGCGGACTGGAGTGTGACACGTCCTGGGTGTTAGTGGCTTTGTGTGGGTGGTATCCAGGGTGTTAGTGGACTATCGTGGGTGTTATCCTGGGTGTTAGTGGACTGGTGTGGGTCACATCCTGGGAGTTAGTTGACAGTTGTGGGTGGCATCCTGATTGTTACTGGACAGGTGTGAGTGGCATGCTGGGTGTTAGTGGACTGGCGTGGGTGGCATCCTGATTGTTAGTTGACTGGTGTGACTGGCATCCTGGGTGGTATTGGTCTGGTGTTGGTGGCATCCTTGGTGTTAGTGGAGAGGTGTGGGTGGCATCCTGGGTGTTAGTGGACTGGGGTGGGTGGCATGTTGGGTGTTAGTGGACTGGTGTGGGTGGCATCATTGTTTTTTATGGATTGGTGTGGGTGGCATCCTATGTGTTAGTGGACTGGTGTGGGTCACTTCCTGGGTGTTAGTGGACTGGAGTGGGTGGCATCCTGGGTGTTAATGGACTTGAGTGGGTAGCATCCTGTGTGTTAGTGGACTGGTGTGGGTGGCATGCTGGGTGTTAGTGAGTAATGTGGGTTTTATCCTGGATATTAGTGGACTAGTATGAGTGGCATCCTGGGTGTTAGTGTACTGGTGTGGGTGGTATTCAGGGTGTTAATGGACTTGTGAGAGTTGAATCCTGGGTTTCAGTCGCCTGATGTGGGTGGCATCTTGGGTGTTAGAGGACTAGTGTGGGAGGCATCCTTGGTGTTTTTGGATTGGTGTGCGTGGCATCCTAAGTGTTAGTGGACTGGTGTGGGTCACTTCCTGGGTGTTAGTTGACTTGAGAGGGTGGCATCCTGGGTGTTAGTGGACTGGTGTGGGAGGCATCCTGGGTGTTAGTGGACTGGTGTGGGTTGCATCCTCTGTGTTACTGCACTGGTGTGGGTGGCATGTTGGGTGTTAGTGGACTGGTGTGGGTGGCATCCTTGGTGTTCTTGGATTGGTATGGGTGGCATCCTATGTGTTAGTGGCCTGGAGTGGGTCACTTCCTGGGTGTTAGTGGATTGGAGAGGATGGCATCCTGGGTGTTAGTGGACTGGTGTGGGTAGCATCCTGTGTGTTAGTGGACTGGTGTGGGTGGCATCCTGGGTGTTAGTGGACTGGTGAGGCTGGCATCCTTGTTGTTAGTGGACTGGTGAGGGAGGCATCCTGGGTGTTAGTGGACTGGTGTGGGTGGCATCCTGGGTGTTAGTGGTCAGGTGTGGGTGGCATCCTGGGTGTTACTGCACTAGTGTGGGTCGCATCCTGGGTGTTAGTGGACTGGTGTGGGTGGCATCCTGGGTGTTAGTGGACTGGTTTGGGGGTGGGATCCTGGGTTAGGCTGGTGGGGGCATCGGGGTGTTAGGGGACTGGTGGGGTGCCCCGGGTTTTGTGGACGGTTTGGGGGTGGTTCCGGGGGTGTTAGTGGACGGGTTTGGGGGGTTTATCCGGGGTTTTTTGGGGGGGTTTTTGTGGGGGGCTCCTGGTTTGTGGACTGGTTGGGGGCATCCTTTGGTTTTTTTCGGGGTGGGGGTGGCTCTGGGTTTTTTGGGCTGGGGGGGGGTGATCTTGGTGTTGAGGATTTGGTATGGGTGGCATCATTGTGTTGGGCTGGTGTGGGTATGGTTTTGGGGTTTGTGGTGGACGTGTATGGGTTTGGATCCGGGGTTTAGGGGTGGTTGGGTATATCCCGGGGTTTAGGGATTTGTGTGGGGGATCCTGGGGGTTGTGGACTTTTGGGGTTTCATCCTGGTTTTATTTTATGGTGTGGGTGGCTCTTGGGTTTTGGGGGTTTTGTGGGGTTTGGGGTCCTGGTTTAGTGGTTTGTGTGGTCCCTCCTGGGGTTGGGCCTGGTGTGGGTGGTCCGGGTGTTATTTAACTGGTGTGGTGGCACCGGGGTGTTAGGGTTGGGGTTGGTGAAACCCCTGGGAAAGGGTGGAGGGTGTGGTAAATTTGGAAAATTTACTGAAGTGTGGGGGGAAACCCTGGGTGTAGGGGGACTTTTGGTTGGGGCTTTCCGGTTTTTAGGGGATTGGTGTGGGTGGCATTGGGTTTATGGACTATGTGGGGGGGGCCCATCCGGGGGGTGTTATTTGGTTTTTGGGGTTTCTCCGGGTGTTAGAATGGGTGGGTGGACCCCGGGGTGTTGTGAACTGGTGGGGTTTTCACCCTGGGGGTTAGTGGACTGGTGTGGGTGGCACCCCTGGTTTTTGGATGGTGTGGGTGCATTTTGTGTTTAATGGGAGGTGGGGTGGAATTGGGTGTTAGTGGACTTTTGGGGTGGCACCCTGGGTTTAGTGGCTGGTGTGGGTGGATCGGGGTGTTTTTTGTTTGGGGGGGTGATCTGGGTGTTAGGGTTTGGGGTGTACCCTTGGTTTTAGTTAACTGGGTTTGGGTGGATCCTGGGGTTGTGGATGGGGGGAAGGGGTTAGGGACGGGGTGGGGTTTGACCCGATGAAGGAGGGGAAGGGGGGTCTCCCCGGGGTTTTTGGGGAAAATGGGTGGGGGGGGAAACCTGGGTTAAACGGGGGACTGGGGGGCCCCAACCTGGGGGTTGGGGGATTTGGGGGGGGACCCCGGGTGGGGTTGCGGGGGTGGGTGGATCTGTTTGTTGGGTGGGGGTTTTGTGGGTCTCACGGGGGGTTTTTTGGACGGGTGTTGGGGGGGTGGGCATCTGGGGGGGTTGTGGATTTGGGGGGTGGCAAAACGATTTTTTTGGTTGACTGGTGTGGCTGGCTTTCCTGGGGGTTATTGGGGGTTGGTGTGGGGGTGCACCCCCTGGGGTGTTAGGGGGTGTTGTTGGGTGGCCATCCGGGGTGTTAGGGGACTGGTGTGGGTGGCATCCTGTGTGTTCGTGGACTGGTGTGGGTGCATCCTGTAGTTAGTGGACGGTGTGGGAGGAAAATTTTTGGGTGTTAGGGGGGACGGGTGTGGGTGGCACCCTGGGTGTTTTTTGGTTTTGGGTGTGGGGGGATCCGGGGTTTTGTGGCTGGTTTGGGTTTTAAAAAACCTTCCTGGGAGTTAGTGGACGGGAGGAGTGGCATCCGGGGGTTTAGTGGACGGTTGGGTAGCACCCTGTGTGTTTAGTGGACGGGTTTTGGAGGGTGGAAAAAGCTGGGTGTTAGTTGGGGTTTAAAAATGGGTGGCACCGGGGATATTAGTGGCTGGTCGGGGGCATCCGGGTGTTAGTGGAGGTGTGGGTGGGGCCCGGGGGTTTTAGTGGACTGGGTGGGTGGAATCCGGGGGTGTTAGTGGGACTGGCAATGGGTAGTTTCCTGGTTTTTATTGGAAGGTAGGGAAAATCCTGGGTGTTATGTAGTCGGGGGGGGAAATCCGGGCCTTAGTGGACTGGTTGGGTGGCATCCTGGGTGTTAGTGGCCGGTGGGTGGGTGAAATCCTGTGTGTTATGGATGGTGTGGGTGGCACCCTGGGTGTTAGTGGCCGGGGGTGTGGGTGGAACCTGGGTGTTTAGTGGATGGTGAGGGTGGCACCCCGGGGTTAGTGGCCGGGGTGGGGATGGAATCCTGGGGTTGTGGACTGGTGTGCTGGCACCCTGGGTTTAGTGGACTGGTTAGGTTGGCTTTCCGGGGGTTTAGGGGAAAAAAAAAGTGGGGTGGACATCCGGGTGTTGGGTGGAATGGGTGGGTGGCACCTTTTTGTTAATGGAGAGGGTGGGGGAACCCAGGGTGTTGGGGGACTGTTCTGGGGGGCATCCTGGGTGTTAGTGGCGGGTTGTGTGGCCCCCTGAGGTTGGAGGCTGGTGAGGTTTGTCACCCTGGGTTTTAGTGGCAGGGGGTGGCATCCTGGGGTGTTATGGAAGGTGTGGGTGGAAAACCTGTTTTTTAAATGGAGAGGTGTGGGGGAATCCGGGGTTTTTTTTTTATTTTTGGGGGGGGGACTGGTTGGGGGGTGGCCTGTTGTTTTGGACTGGGTGGGGTGGCACCCCGGGGGGTGTTTTCCCTTGTGGGGGGTATCCTGGGTGTTAGTGGACTGGGTGGGTGGTTTGGGTGTTAGTAAATGGTGGGGGCAATCCTGGGTGTTATGGTTTTGTGGGTTCTGTTGTTAGTGGCCTGGGGGGTACCCTGGGTGTTATTGGCTTTTTTTTGTGGGTGGTATCCTGGTGTTAGTGGCCGGGTGGGCACATCCTGGGTGAGTGGCTTTGTGTGGGGGGGTACCCCGGGGGTTTTAGTGGTGCGTGGGAACCCCTGGGTGTTAGTGGTGGTGGGGGTTTATCCTGGGTGTAGTGGTTTTTGGTGGGGGTATCCTGGGTGTTAGTGGCCTGGGGGGGGTCACATCCGGGTGTTAGGGGGCTTTGTGTGGGTGGTACCTGGGTGTTAGGGACTGGCGGGGGGTACCCTGGGTGTTAGTGGACTGGTGTGGGCAATTCTGGGTGTTATGGCTTTGTGTGGGTGGTACCCTGGGTTTAGTGGAGGCGGGGTTTTGAATCCTGGGTTTTTAGTGGACTGGGTGGGTCACATCCTGGGGGTGGCTTTGGTGGGTGGACCCTGGGGAGGTGGGGGGTGGTTTTGGGGGGGGAGGGTGGGTGGGAAATCCTGGGTGTTAGGGAATTGGGTCACTTTCTGGGTTTTTAGTGGAGGGAGGGGGTGGCATCCGGGGTTGTTAGGGGACTGGGTGGGGGACCCTGTATTTAGTGGAGGGTGTGGGGGGCATGTGGGTGTTTATGATAATGTGGGTGGCACCCGGATTTAGTTGACGGGTATGAGGGGCATCCTGGTGTTAGGGACTGGTGCGGGTGGAAATTGGGTTTAGGGGACTGGTGTGGGGGCAAACTGTTTGTTAGGGGACGGGGTTTGGGGGGCTTCTGGGATTTATTGACGTGTGAGTGGCATCCTAAATGTTAGGGGCGGGTATGAGTGGCATCCTGGGTTTTATGGAAATTTTGTGGGGGGCATTCGGGTGTTAGTGATCTGGGGTGGGGGGGCACCCTTGGTGTTAGTGGATGGGTGGCCACCTGGTGTTAGTGGAGGGTGTGGGGGATTTGAGTGTTAGGGGGAAAGGGTTTGGGGGGTGGCAACCTGTTTTTATGGGATGGTGTGGGTGGCATCCTGGGATTTTTGACAGTGGGTGGCATCCTGAATTTTGGACTGGTAGAGTGGCTCCGGGTGTTAGTGGACTGTTGTGGGTGGCATTCTGGGTGTTAGTGGATTTTTTGGGGGGGGTGGCACCCTGGGTGATAGTGATCTGGGTGGGTGGTCCTTGGTGTTGTGGATGGGTGGGTCAAATCCGGGTCTAGTTGACGGTGTGGGGGCATTTTGGTGTTAGTGGATGGTGTGGGTCACATCCTGGGTGTTAGTTAAATGGTGTGGGTGGAATCTGTTTGTAAGGGGCTGGTGCGGTTGCCTCCGGGTGTTAGTGATGGGGTGGGTGGATCCGGGTGTTAGTGGCCGGTGTGGGGGGCATTCGGGGTGTTAGGGGCCCTGGTGTGGGGGGAAAATCCGGGGTTTTTAGTGGACTGGTGAGGGACACATCCTGGGTGTTACTGCACTAGTGTGGGGAAACCCCCGGGGGGGTTTTAGGGGGACTGGTGAGGGTGAAGCCTTGGGTTTTAGTGATAGTGTGGGTCTTTCCCTCTGTTGTTATTCACATTTTGTGGGTGGGATCTGGGTTTTAGTGGCCTGGGTGGGGGGAAACCCCTGGGTGTTATGGACTGGGGTGGGTGGTTTCCGGGGGTGTTAGTTGCCTTGTGGGGTGGAATCCGGGTTTTGTGGACTGGTGAGGTTTTTCATCCTGGGTGTTACTGCAGTAGTGTGGGGGGAAACCGGTTGTTAGGGATGGTGGGGATGGGATCGGATGTCATGGTTTGGGTGGGATGGCCCTGGGTGTTAGTGGATTGGTGTGGGTAAAATCCTGGGTATTGGGGGACTGGTGGGTGTCTACCAGGGTTACTGCCAGTGTGGGTGAAATCCTGGGTGTCAGTAAACTGTTGTGGGTGGCATCCGGGACTAAGGTTTTTGGTGTGGGGGGGCTGTGGGTGTTATTTTTTTTTTTTTTCTTGTTTGAGGGGCATTTTGGGGTGTTATGCACTGGTGTGGGGGCATCCTGGGTGTTGTGGGATGGTGGGGTTTGGCATCCTGGGTGTCAGGGACGGGTGTGGTTGGCACCCTGGGTGTTTGTGGGACTGGTGTGGGGGCATCCTTGGGGTGTTAGTGGACTGGCGTGGGTTGCACCCCTGAAAGTTAGTGGACTCGTTTGGGTGGCATCCTAGGTGTTAGGGGCTGGCGTGGGTGGGGCATCCTGATTGTTGGTGGACTTGTGTGGTGCCCCCGGGTTGGGTTTGGCCTGGGGGGGGGGTTCCGGGGTTTTTAGCGGAGTGGTGTGGTGGCCCCTGGGTGTTATTGACGGGTTTTGGGGGGTGGATCCTGAGTGTTTGGCTTTTGTGGGTGGCTCCGGGTGTTATTGGACTGGCGAGGGTGGCATCCTGATTGTTGGGGACTTTTTGTGGGGGGCATCCGGGTTGTATTGGACTGGTTGGGGGGCATCCTTTTGGTTAGTGGCCCGGGTGTGGGTGGCATCCGGGGTGTTACGGATGCTGGGGGTGGCTTTCCTGGGTGTTAGTGGACTAGTGTGGGGGGCATCCTTGCTGTTAGGGGAGTGGTGTGGGTGGCACCCCGGGTGTTAAGATGGAGCGGGTGGCACCGGGTTTGTTAGAGGACTGTATTTGGGGGGGGCCACCCTGGGTGTTAGTGGATGCTTTGGACCCATCCTGGGTTTGTTTGGGGGACTGATGTGGAAGGAACCCTTGGGGTTTTTGTGGTCTGTGGGGTGGATCCAGGATATCGTGGATAGGTGTGGTGGCATCCTGGGGTGTTGGGGGAAAGGTGGTGTGGCCCATGTTTTCAATGGATGGGCGGGGGGTACCCTGTTTTATCATTTGGATAGGTTTTGGATGGAAACCCGGGGTTTAGTGAACCTGGAGTGGGGTGGCATCCTGGGGTGTTAGTTTGATTTTGGTGTGGGTGGAAATCCTGGTTGTTAAGTGGACTGGTTTTGGGTTTCACCCTTTGGGTGTTAGGGGGACGGGTTTATGGGGGGGAACCCTGGGTGTTAGGGGGATAGTTTTAAGTGGACCCGGGGGTTTTGTTAGTGGACTGGTTTGGTAGAACCCCGGGCGTCAGTAGATTTTTGTGGGTGGCATTTTGGGTTTTTAGTGGACTGGTGGGGTTTGTTTCCCTTGGGGATTTAGTTGAGGGTTTATTTTGTGGATCCGGGGTTTTTGCGGACTTGGGTTGGGTGGCTTCCTCGGTGTTAGGGGGATGGTGAGGGGGGCCCCCTGGGTGTTAGTGGACAGGGGGGGGGTGGAAAATCCAGGGTTTTTAAAGTGGATGGTGGGGGTTGGGCCCATCTGGGTTTTTGTGGACTGATTTTTTGGTGGCATCCTGGGTGTTAGGGGCCTTTTTTGGGGGGGTTATCCTGGGTGTTATTTTTTGGACTGGTGTTGGGGGCCACCCCTGGTTGTTAGGGGAAACGGGGTTTTGGGGTTGGAAACCCGGGGGGGGTTAATGGACTGGGGGTGGTGGCACCCTGGGTGTTATTTGGGATGGGGGTTGGATAATCCTGGGTTTTAAGTTGGACTGGTGTGGGTGGCCTTTCTGGGTTTAGGGGACTGGTGTGGGTGGCTTCCCTGGGTGTTTTTTGTATTTGGGTTTTGGGGTGAATCCTGGGTGTTAGTGGACTTGTGTTGGTGGAATCCTGGGTGTTAGTGGACTGGTGTGGGTGGTATCCTGGGTGTTAGTGGACTGGTGTTGGTGGCATCCTGGGTGTTAGTGGACTGGTGTAGGTGGCATCCTGGGTGTTAGTGGACTGGTGTTGGTGGAATCCTGGGTGTTAGTGGACTTGTGTTGGAGGAATCCAGGGTGTTAGTGGACTGGTATGGGTGGCATCCTGGGTGTTAGTGGACTTGTATAGGTGGCATCCTGGGTGTTAGTGGACTGGTGTGGGTGGCTTCCTGGGTGTTAGTGGTCTGAAGTGGGTGGCATCCTGGGTGTTAGTGGACTGGTGTGGGTGGCATCCTGGGTTTTAGTGGAATCGTGTGGGTGGCATCATGGGGGATAGTGGACTGGTGTGGGTAGCATCCTGGGTGTTAGTCGACTGGTGAGGGTGGCATCCTGGGTGTTAGTGTACTGGTGTGGGTGGAATCCTATGTGTTAGTGGACTGGTGTGGGTGGCTTCCTGGGTGTTAGTGGACTGGTGTGGGTCGCATCCTTGGTGTTAGTGTACTGGTGTGGGTCGCATCCTGGGTGTTAGTGGACTGGTGTGGGTGGCATCCTGGGTGTTAGTGGACTGGTGTGGGTCGCATCCTTGGTGTTAGTGTACTGGTGTGGGTCGCATCCTGGGTGTTAGTGGACTGGTGTGGGTGGCATCCTGGGTGTTAGTGGACTGGTATGTGTAGCATTCTTAGTGTTAGTGGACAGGAGTGGGTGGCATCCTGGGTGTTACTGGACTGGTATGGGTAGCATCCAGAGTGTTAGTGGACTGGTATGGGTGGCATCCTGGGTGTTACTGGACTGGTATGGGTAACATCCAGGGTGTTAGTGGACTTGTGTGCGTGTCATCCTGGTTGTTAGTTGACTGCTATGGGTTGAATCGTAGGTGTTAGTGGACTCGTGTGGGTGGCATCCTGTGTGTTAGTTACCTGGTGTGGGTGGAATGCTTGGTTTTAGTGGACTGGTGTAGGTGGCATCCTGGGTGTTTGTGGCCTGGTGTGGGTAGAATCCTGTGTGTTAGTGGACTGGAGTGGGTGGCATCCTGGGTGTTAATGGCCTGGTGTGGGTGGAATCCTGGGTTTTAGTGGACTGGTGTGGGTGGAATCTTGGGTGTTAGTGGACTGGTGTGGGTGGCATCTTGGGTGTTAGTGGACTGGTGTGGGTGGCATCCTGGGTGTTAGTGGACTGGTGTGGGTGGCATCTTGGGTGTTAGTGGACTGGTGTGGGCGGCATCATGGGTGTTAGTTGAATTGTGTGGGTGGCATTCTGGGTGTTAGTGGACTGGTGAGGGTGGCATCCTGGGAGTTAGTGGACTGGTGTGGGTGGCATCCTGGGTGTTAGTGGACTGGTGAGGGTGGCATCATGGGTGTTAGTGAACTGGTGTGGGTGGCATCCTGAGTGTTAGTGGACTGGTTTGGGTGAATCCGGGTGTAGGGGGACTTGTGTGGAGGCACCTGGGTTTTTAG
>NW_026471003.1:0-11458 GCF_026875155.1 Cherax quadricarinatus | reverse complement strand
AGGTGGATTGCTTACGTTGCGGTCTCGAAGAAACAGCCTTTCATGGGGCGGGTTTTCGATTTTCTTAGTGGGGGAACTATCTCAACCTTACGGGCCTTAACATTAGACGTTAGTGGAGTATCAAGTGAGGTACGAAGAGCAATAATGTCGTGGGGGGCTGATTTTTTTTTATATACGGGGGGTTTATGCGGGAAACGGGGGAACAGTTAGGATCAGGGCAATTGCGGCAGGCATCTACAGAACGTATTGCAGAAATAAACTCATATATGGTAGAAGTTGGGATAATAGTTTTCCTGCAAACTATCGAAGTCTTACTGTTAAAAGGGTTTGCCTGCAACTGGGGTGGGGTAAGGCAACGGGGGGCTGGACCCCCCCCGTGGTAGCACCAAATGGTGGGTTCGGGACTTCAGGGTAGAGGGCGGGTTTTGGGGAGTGACGTGTATTATGAATGGTTCCGTGCGTCTGGGTGTGTATTGGTTGTGGCGTTGTGTGGACTGAGATCTTGGTTTAAATCCTAATATGGTCATGCATCTTGATAATACATATAAAAAGCAATATTTCAGTATATGTTCCAGCCTCTGCAAGGCTGAACCGGTTCCCGACTATGGCCGGGGCTTGGTGAAGTATGTTGGGTCTTTCCTGGGATTCCAGTTAGGTTTTGTTTAGTCATTTGTAAGCGGAAGCCTCGCTGATATCACCGCTAAAAGTACACGTTATACTGCCCTTTAAGGGGAATGTTCATAAGCAGCCCTTTGGTGATGATTTTTAAACTTTTTGGGGATGAAGGGCAAAAAGTTTCATTGGCCTAAGATTGTTCGAATAGGTAGTAGAGGTCACCTATGTGAGGGGGGGGGTTGAGATGTATAATGTCCTATATTGTAATCTTTGGACATTTAAGTTCCTTGGGCAGCAGCTTTTGTGGGATATGTCGCTGTATAGTCCTTGTGGCTTAGCGCTTCTTTTTGATTATAATAATAATAATGTGGGATATGTTGTTCTGTCACCCAGTGATATCACATGTATTTTTTTTTATCATTTATGGTGCATATAGTCTGCTGATGTTCAATTAAGCACCTTTACTAATATCACTGTATACAAGTAAGGTATATTTTTTTCGTGGGTTTATGATTAGTTTGAGAATCTAAATATGGGGTTGGTCGGGGTATTAGGTGTCTTAGTGTTTCCTCATATGTAATCATACATGCTAGATCTGTAAAAGTCTTATATTGATTATTAAAGACTTTTTGTATATTTTGATTCCTTTTTCAATACATGCAAAACCAAAAATAAAGAATACCAGGTTTCAATTTCAAGAGTCAGGGGGGGTTTCTGATAGTTTTTATATAAAACCCTAGTACTAGTGAGTGTGTAATGTATTATTTTCTATGATTTGGGTTTTTTTATATAAATTTTTTATATATCCATAGTACCATTGAATGCGCAATGCATTAGTTTATATGACATTCTTTTGTTTATAAAATTTCATACACAATATGAATAAGACTGTCAGGTTTTGGGTTTTTTATTTTTTGGTGTTTTAAGGTTGTCCGATTGTTCTTGTTTAGTTATATATATTGTTGTTGTCTTACATAAGTTTTCACGGTTCTGTTTTAAAATCAATTTTGTATACCACACATGTATACCGTGTCTTTTAAATAAAAATACATAAAAAAATAATTAGTTGGTGTAACATTTAAATCTAGGATTTGTTTACATTTTGCATAGCCTTTAGTTTGCTGTTGAAAAAGTACTGAAGTCCCCCCCCGTATTATTGTCTCGCAATTGTTATCAAGTCCTGAAAAGGGCTTGGAAAAACCCCCAAAAAAATGGCCCTGGGTGGGGGGGGGTAACTAATTCCTACTAAGAGGGGGTTTTGTCTTGGGAAGCAACATTTAAACCAAGAAACTCCGTTTGTATTTAAAACAAATGGATTATGGGTAAGTCATTCCCTTTTGCAGGCAATACCCGACCCCTTTTTATTCCCATTAAAACAATATATTTATTGTAACCTTCTATTTTGACCCCCTTTTTAGTCACTGTTCGTCCCCAACAGGATTCAGAGATGGAAAAAACTGTTTTCTCTTGTTTGTTGTGAATCCCAATCTCTGCCAATTTTGGGAAAAAAAAAATCTGCTTGACATGATAAAGTGAAAGGGTGTTTCATAAATAATTATAATCATCAAAATATGACAATGGGTATTTGCATTTAAAAAAGGAAATCAATGTTTATCATTGTTAAAGGGTAACTGTTGCCCCAAAATACATTTTTTACACACAAAAATGAAATCTGGACCCCTAACCCCTAATGGAACACAATCCTTTTTGCACCCCCCCCTTACCAATTTGCTTTAAAGGGAAAATTTCTGCTTTCTTTTTTACCCTTTCTACGTATATACATTAGTGTGGTGGTGTCCGAGTAATAATAATGGTTCTATTGTCTCCATGACCTATGTGGCTTTTCATAGGGGTTAAGGTTATCATTTTTTGCTACTGGGCCGTCATTATATTATAAACCCCCTTTACTCTAAGTTTGTTTTCATTTCTTATTGACTAAAATTGTGTGGGGAATTTTGTGTTTTTTCAATTTTATTATTGTTAAAGGGCCCAAACTATCTTTTTTGTTAAATTGGGAACCAAAACTCCCTCATTATTTTTTCTACTTTTTTTTATTCTTTTGCAAACCCTTAATTGTGTATTTTATTATTTAAATTTAAATCTAGTTATACTCAAATTCTTGTAAAAAAACTTTATAAACAGTGCTTTTAAAAATGAGGGGGTTAAGAGGGTAAAATTTATCTAAAATTTTTTTACAAAATTTTTCTGAAAAAACCCTTTTCATCCTGGAAACCCCGGTTGAATTTGAAAAATTTGCTATCATGGGGAATTGGGTAATCTTTTTTTAAATGAAGGGAAACTTTTTAGCAAAAATTTAGGGGGGCAAACTTTTGAAAACAAAAACCCCAAATTTTTTCCCTTGGGCCCTAGAAAAAGAAACGCGGTCTGGAAAAGGAAAAGACTTAGAAAAATTAACTTTAAAATGGTTAAAAAAGGGCCTTTAAAAGTCAAAATTTGATGTTGATCCCAAGTATCGACACCACTACAAATTCACCCAAAGGGTACACTGCCGTGCCTTAAAGTTTTTAAATTGCCTGAGGGGTAAGTTTCTGGAATGAAGAGGGGGGAGTTTTTCATTCCAAAAGGGGGAATTGTATATTGAAATGACCCCCGGGAAAATTTCGAAGGCGAGTTTTTCCTTTGCCTTTCCAAAAAGGGGCCCTGATAGAAACCTTTATGGAGATCTAACTTGGGCACAAAAATAGTTTTTCCCCACGTAGTCGATTAGTCATCCAGCGAGGAAGGGGAAAGCATCTGTGATTGTGACCTATTAACCTTAGGGGAGTTTGTACATTACGAAACCCCCCATCAGTTTTTTTTAACAAGGATACACATTTGAACCCCATGGGTAGAGGGAACCCCCCTCCCAAAACCCATGTTTAAAAAGGGATTTACCCCCTGCTGAAGTAGTTCTGTTTTTCAGGTTTTTACCCCCCTTGTAGGGGGGATTTTAATGGGTTTTAGGGGTTTCCCACATCTACGTCGGAAAATTTTAAACTTTAATTTTTTTGGGCCACATCCCAAAAAAATTTCAGAGTAGGGACTGTAGAAGCCCCATTTAAATTTACTTTTTTGCTTGGGGTTTCAGATGCCCCACCTTTTTAAAAGGGGTTAGGGTCCTTGAGGAGGACAGAGTATGGAAGTTTGACATTAATTTCAGAAATAGAATGCAAAAAGTCAGAGTCGTCTTCAGAGGTAGAGGACAGAGTCATTACTGGGACTTTATCTGTTGTATGAAAATATTTTAATTGATTAATGTGGTAAGATTTATTTTTTTTGAGGTCTTATCAAGGGGAGCTACCACATAATTTACATCAGATAATTTACTTACAATTTGCGTAGGTCACGTAAATCTAGCTTTCAAGGTGTGGCTAGGTATAGGTTCCTGTACCAACACCTTGTCTCCTGGATGGAAGGAGCAGAATTGTGCATTTCTGTCATACCTCTGTTTCATCTTATTTTGAGCTGCCTTCAGGTTAGCCTTGGCTATATGGCGTGCCACCTGCAACCTTGAAGATGCGTTATAAAGTGTTGAGCTAACGTTTTCTCCCATCTATCCTTCTTTGAGCACCCGAAGAGGACCTCGTATATTGTGCCCTAAGATCACCTCAAACGGACTATACCCGGTAGACTCCTGCACAGTTTCTCTTATTGAAAACAGCAACAAAGGTAGTGATTCATCCCAGTCTGTAGGAAAATGCATACAAAAAGTTCTCATCATGGTTTTTAACATCTGATGGAATCTTTCCAGGGCGCCTTGGGACTGAGGATGATGGGCAGTGGATAAGTTGTTTATTATCCTTAACCTAGTTAATGCTTCCCTAAAGGCTTTGGCAGTGAAGTTGGTACCTTGATCACTTTGAATAGATTTAGGAATGCCAAAACAAGAAATGAATCTCGTTAAAGCTTTGAGAATAGTTTTAGTATTAATACTGCACATGGGAATTGCTTCAGGGTATCTAGTTACTCTATCCATAATGGTAAATAAGTACTGATTTCCAGACTTTGACTTAGGTAGTGGACCTACGCAGTCAATGATTAATTCTGCAAAAAGTTCTCCATCAGCAGGTATAGGGTGGAGAGGTGCAGGTTTAATAGAATGTCCGGGTTTCCCTACTTATTGACATTCTCGGCAACACCGGATATGATTCTTTGCATCCTGCTTTAATTTTGGCCAATAGAATTCTTTTGTGATTCTTAATAATGTTTTAGTATTTCCTAGGTGACCTCCTAATGAAGTATTATGAGCCATATTCAATATTTGAGGTCTAAACTTTGTTGGAACCACTAACCTGTCTGACAGTTGCCGGCCCTCTATCTCCTTACCAGTCTCAGTGCAGATCAAATAATCCTTTTTAAGTTTATACTTGACCGGATGATCCAAAAAGGATTTACCCATGGCTGCCTCAAAAGCGAAATTCAAAGAAGGGTCCTTTCGTTGTTCCTCCGAGAAGGACAGTCCCTCGGGCATGGAAACAGAGATATCTATCAATCCTGCAACCTGGGAATAGGAAGGCTTGATCTGGGTCTGTTCACTTAATTTACAAGGCCCTTGCCAGATTTTCCCGTAAAACAACATGGCTATTCCGAGATCAGAGTCGTCCAAGGATAGGTCAGCCTTTTTGCCAGACAACCCTTGGGATGTTGCCCGAGTTATGGCCAACGCCAGAGAAGAATTAATCATTATGGGTTCAGGAAATACACTAGCAGTGGTAATGTTATTACCCAGTAATAACATGGCATCTTTCATGGGGAATCCCTCGGATACACCCACAGTCAAGTATCCAGGGTAATATTTGCACTGTACATAAATTCTATGCAAGGGGACAGAAAATACAGCTCCTCCAAATGCTTCCAACAAAACAAAGGAATTTAAGGAGGTGTTCCTTGAAAGGGGTAATATTCCCTCTCTTATAAGTGAGCAATATGCTCCAGTTTCTCTAAAGGTTCTGACTTCAGTTGTTTTTGAGTTTTCCTGAAGAGAAATGCGACTCTGACAGTAATAAGGGGCCATCCCATTTTCTACTTCTTTCAGGGACATGTTACTAGGGATATTATAGATTTTCCCAATATGTTGGGGTTTGTGGGGCAGTTGGGATGGATGCAGAGGAAGCAGATAACAGACTTGCCCTTTACTCCCTGCTAACGTTGCAACTGGTGTCGCTCTGGCTGGTGTCTCTCTGGGTATTGTTGTCTAGTTGCACCATGCTGAGTGCTTTGTCTCTCACCAGGTGGACCATAAGTTGAGAAGCGTGGCTCACCAGGTGACTTACTTGGCTGACGTAGACGTTCTCCCTCCGGCTGGCACTTCATCCTCCAAGGTTGACGATGTTATATAAAACGCGATTTCTAATAAGCATAGAGATCTCCAGTGAATACTAGAAAGGACTACCCTTCTAGTATCCGGTCTGTTACTGGGTTTTTGTAACAAGTGGTCAGTATCCTGGTCTAATTATCCATTAGAATTTAGTAAGATTCAATAGTGCTTCAGGATTACAACTGGTAGGCTACTAACTAAAGAAATTAAAATCTAATAAGTTTATTAATAACGATAAAGTCTAGGCGTATAAGATCAAAGTAAATTATAGTAATCAATTGAATATAATATAGGATACAAGTTCTAACACTTCTCTCGTGTACAGTAGTATTGTGCTGAAGGCACATATCACAACTTTACGACTTTTAAATACCGTTTGGTACATTGTTAGCATTTAATAACATAATACATATATATACAAGTAAGTTTGTGTGTATGTGTGTATTTGCTCTAAGTCGTTATGTCTCAAGACTAGACTAGACTTAACCAGTGACTGACTAAAAGCCCTCACATAAACTAACTTCTTGACCAACCTGGCAATCAGAAAAGCTTGCTTGAACAATAAAATGACTGATAAGCCGAACAGCAATATAACAAGCAACCGCAACACAGACTCAGGAACAAGGAGATAATGTAATGACACTAAGTAGGGACCATCTGCAGATCCTCCACAAAAGTCACAAAACTTCCACACTACTGAATCTAAGTTCAGCATTAGAAAATCCCCGACTGTGACAGTACATAGATACCAGTACAAATTAGGTCAGAAGCTATAGCTCAGGATCTGAGTTGCTCTGAGTGTCTGTGCGACACACAACCTCAGTACAACATTGAAAATCATTAAGTCTATGTTCTGTGAACAGAGTTCCACAGAACCAACAACAAGAAAGTGACAGAGACGGTCTTCCAACAAGGGCCCACAAGGGAGAGGAGTAGAGGGACCTCTTGCTAGAAGTACGTCCAACCGACAAGAGGCAAGTGCAGGCCAGCTAGACTACTCCAGGCAAGGTGTGATCATCCCCCTTGATCACGTGACTCTCTGTGGACTGCTGCTGCCCAGCAACATAGAGAATCCGGCAGCATAATGAGCGGAGAGAAAACACATTAGTTAGACAATGTTGTCAGCTACTTAACACTCGAACTATGAGCACTGAATAATATATAAATGTTACATCCTACCTAATAATATTACTAAGTCAAATAATAATATAAAGCAATATATTTAAGATTTAGCTAATATCACAAATATAAGCAATATAAAATTATATAACAGGTAATATATATCATATACATTGTGACCCATTCAGGAGTTGCAATACCCCCCAGCACGACAAACGGCCGCACTAGGAGTTGCGTTAATGTCTTTCACATGATTACTGTGATTACTCATGTCACTTCAATAACACAATTTAATATAAAAATAAATCAGAGTCACTCTTGTGCCAACACTTTTTACATTTTACAATGTCTATTTCACTATAAGTTATGCCCCTCATACTAGAGCAGTACACAGTGTATCGTATCTCTGCATACTCGTGGTTATGTACATCAGTGTAGAGACAGGATAGCGTAGACAAGCATGACACGTTGAGGCTCAGTCATAGTAGTGGAGACTGAATATGAACAGCAGTCTTGTGCGATAGACAGGCGACGGCATTCCACTCTTAAGTAGTGGTAGTGGAATGCGAGGCAGTATGGACATCTGCATATGCGAAACCTAAGGTGTCTAGTGAGAGGGGGGTCAGTGGCAGGACAGTGTTCCGCCACTCAGTAACTAACATCGCCCACACAACACTACACACTCAACACTCAGCTTCTGTCTCCAACTGTGTCCTTCTCACACCAACATATATCACCATTACTGTGAATATATAAATAGAATAATTAGATATGAGTATTTATAGTTAACATGGGCTTGATAGATTACGTTGCTTTACTGAATTTGACATAGCAAGTAACAAAAAGTATTTGGGCATAAAATTATGTTAATTTAATGTAACAATGATAATTAAGGATGTGACAGAGCGTTAACAATTACATTACAGTGACCACTGATATGTTGTATACTAATAGAATATGGCTGGATTCTGAGAGCCCACCTCATGATCCTAGCATTTTTACTCATTGTGCTTATGTTGGTGAGTGGATTGTGGTCTGAAAAAACGTTAATTTTAAATGGGGAAGTGCCCAAATACACATCAAAATGTTCCAAGGACACCACAAGAGCTAGAGCCTCTTTCTCAATAGTGGCATAATTTTTCTGGTGTCGTTTAAGCTTTGATGAATAGTAACATATAGGATGGAGAATGTCAGTGGATGTTGACTGTTGGAACAGCACAGCACCCACTACATAACACTCGCATCTATATGTAAAAAGAAGGGAAGATTGAAATTATGACTCTTCAACACAGGAGCAGAGGAAAGCAGATGCTTCAGCCTTGTAAACGAGTCTGAACAATCTTTAGTCCAGATGAACTGAACTTTGCTACTAGTAAGCTCAGTGAGAGGTGTAGTTGGAGGTGTTTGTGCTGGCTTGCCTGTCACTTGACACACGTGACAACGTCGCACATGATCAGCTACTGTTTCCTTCATTTTTTGCCAAGTAAAATGTTTTGCCAGTTTACAGAGTCTACTTGACACCCAAATGTCCTCCTGTGGGACTCTTGTGAGCAAAATCAACGGCTTGTTCACGAAATGTATTTGGTAACACTACGAGATGCTTGACTGTGGTGGAAACACTATCAGCTGACAACTTACATCTATTTTTCTCCATCAGTACACCATTATTGCAACAGTAACAATTATCGACATCCTTTGCTTCACTCTCAGTAACTGCTGTATCTCTCAGTCTTTCCAGTGACTAATCAACAAACTGATCCTTGATTAAATCATCATGAATTAGAAATTTAATGTCAGTTGTGTCCTGACTAGGTTGATGATGGGGGGAGTCAGTGTTAATGATCCGGGGAGCAGAGCATCACTTAACAACAAATTCAAGCCCAAATCATTGTCATCCACTAACTCAACAGGAGACAAGGATGGTTGTTTTATCTTTGACATAGCTCTAGTAATTGCGCTGAGAGGAAATAAAATAGGCTTCTGTCTACAACCTTCAATGGCATAATTATCATCAGTGGTATTATCAATTACAAGTGGTTCCTTACATATACCAGCATGAAGGATATCGTTTCCTATGAACAAGTCCACTGACCTGATGGGAAATACACCACTGGATACCCACTGAAATATAATCAGTATAATAGCTTGTTTCAATGTAAACTTTGTGTAGAGGTACTTTTATAACAGCCCCACCATAGGCTTCTAACAATACATCTATCTTGCAATAGGTATCATCAGTTATGGGCAGTACATCTTCTTTCAATAACGTGAGATAACTGCCAGTGTCTCTGAGATTAATTATCTCAGTCAATTTGTCTCTCAACCTGCAGGCTGGGAGGACGCACTCTGAGCTTGCTCCGGCTTACACCTGGTGGCGGCCCGTGTACTACAATCCACAAGATGGCGGACCGTCAGGGTCGAAGAGTAAACACAGTCTGTGTTGAATTCACCCGAGGCTCCCTCAATGCATGCATTAATGCCGTGCATTATTCTCGACGTCTACTGCATCCCCAATAAAGAATTATATGGCGTAGCTCTAAATGGGATGTAGAGGATATTTGTGAAATTCGTGAATGCTGGCTTTTACACCAAGATTATGCAAACTTTTCAAGAAAGGAGAATGGTGGTAAATTCTGCTGTGGAGGTTTGTCTACATGACGTGTCATGTAGACAAAGATGCCTTTCGAGGCTGCAGAGTACGATCTGCGGAAAGCTTTTGGCAGATACGCAACAGTGCATGCAGCAACCAAGGGAGTGTGGAGAGAGGGTCCATACAAGGGGCTCTCAGAGGGCTCCTTCACCATCAAGATGATGCTACGCCAGCTGATTCCCTCTTACGTATGTCTGGAAACATATAGGACCCAGGTGTTTGTTCATTAGGCTGGCCAGCGGAAGACATGCAGATTATGCAACTCTTATGATCATATGGCTGCCCAGTGCTCTCGTCGACTGGTTGTCCACTCCCGGGACCCTTCACCTGTGGGCCTACAAGTTGAGGCCTTTGTGCCTGAGTCTGGTCCCTCACCTGGGCTAGGTTCCAAGCTTTGGAGTGAAGAGATGCAACAAGAGGACACTCAGTCTGTGATGTGTGCCACCTGTCAGTGGATGCCACGACCGTGCCCATGCTTTCTGTGGATCCTGTGAGGCCTGGGGATTTGACACGGATAAGTTGCTGGAGGACGTGCTGCATGACCTCCTGGATGGAACAGAGCGTGGTCCTGTTGTTTCACCAGTGTGTCGTGAGTTAACGATGGAGGAATCACCTAACGTGGAGGTGCAGGACAAAACCACGTTGGTACGGACACATGGGGTGGTGGTGGAGGTCCACCAGGAGGCTTCGTCTGGTGAGGAGATGTATGTGGATGGCAGCTCCCACAAACGATCGGCGGGAGCGTTGGACATGGATGAGGTCTTGACACCACGACGGCGCCCCGGGGAAGAAATCATGGGCGAAAGTGGCTGAGGTGCCTCTCACAGAAGGGGTAGTTGCAAGGTCCCAGCATACGGGTAGAGCACAGAGGGAGGGGGGTCTCGAGAAGCCAAATGCCAAAGAAGGACAGTCTAATGTACATATGGGAACGGGAAAGACCCACAAACAGAGGAAAACCATTTTTTGTAAATTCAAGTGTGTCACCATCAATGCCAATATCCTGAGGATGGAAATTAAAAAAGTGTGGATGGAGTGGATTTTGCAACGATACGATGCGGATGTATGTTTTATGCAATAACACAATTACAGGCTTGGTAGAGAGTTAAGATTGAAAGGCTACCAAATGTATGTGAGTAATTCTTTAAAATTCAAGGGTGGGGTGGCTATAGCGGTGAAGGAGTGCAGCCCTTGGCGTGTCTTGGGATGGGAGGAGGGGGCAGGTGGAAGGGTGGTAAGGGTGGATGGGTATTGGAGTGGGGTTTGAGTTTGTTTTATTGGAGTTTATATGCCTGCGGATAAAATAGATTTTGTGAAGGAGGTTTTAACATTTCACACACAGGGTTTGCCTTTAATCTTTAATTTCGGTCTTGGGTGGGGATTGGAATTGTTATCCTCCATGATGATGCTGAGCCTAGGGGGTCGGGGTGCATTTTACCTGTCCTAAGAAATTTGCTGGGGGATGCAGGGGTTTATGATGTGGTGGGGTGGATTGGGATGGAGCACACTTTTGTCCACAGAGGCTACACGGCCTGTCTGGATAGACTTTATTTAACACAAGGAATTCGAGTTGAGTGCATACAGACTTTTGATATGGGGTTTTCAGACCACCGTGCAGTGCTAGCAGATTTGGACTGGGATGGAATGATACGGATTTATCCAGGTTATTGGAAACTAAACGTAGTAATGTGTATGGTGACTCAGGAATCGTAATGACACGAATGCAAACAAACCATACCCCGGCTGGGATTGAAGCTAGT